>JAFJYI010000437.1:0-275617 GCA_019022655.1 Acacia acuminata | reverse complement strand
GTTTAGAGACCTCGGTGTAATGTGTATGACCGGGCGTAATGACCTCGGTGTATTTTATTTCTGACCGGGTGTAATGACCTCGGTGTAGTATCCTTGACTATCGATAGTAAAGCATTTGAATTTCCACTGAGGAATTCTTTATCCAAGGTCCGTTTAAGGAGAGCGCGCGGAGTCAACTGGAAAATCTTTGGTTAATCCAGGGTCTAATTAAGGAGCGCGAATTCAACCTATAGTTTCAATTTATCCGGGGTCCAATTAAGGAGCACAAAGTAACTGTACAATGTTCAGTGTATCCAGGGTCCAATTAAGGAGCACAGATTTAACTGTATTTTGCATGGAGCCCAGTTTTTAACTGTATTAAGTGTAACCGGGGTCCGGCTTCTTCTCACTTCTCGCAGAACTTTCCATAGAGCCTGGATTTTGACTGTATTAAGTGTAACCGGGGTCTGCCTTCAAAACTTTAGACGGGGCCGAGATTTTAACTAGATTTGGTGTAACCGGGTCCGCCTTTTCTTCTTAGTCATAAGAATTTACACGGATCCCGATGTTTAACCAGATTTGGTGTAACTGGGTCCGACTCGTAAAACTTTACACGAAGCTCGGATTCTAACTGTGTTCAGTGTAACCGGGGTCCGTATTCTTTTTCTTGTGGAGGTGGACTCCTCTACAAAATTTCTCCTGGATTTGTTTATCCTAGATGGGTTTCGTAACCCAAAATTTGTTTATCCAAGATGGGTGTCAAAACCCATAATTTGTTTTTACGTGGAGCCCGGATTTTAACTGGAATTCAGTGTAACCGGGGTCCTTCTTCAAAAATTCACAGGGATCCCGGATTTTAACCAGATTCGGTGTAACTGGGTCCGCTTCGTGGCATAGTTGTCTTCATATTCTTCAAACTTAGTTTTACTGGGTCCCGATCGACATGGAACACAGATTTAAACGTATAATTCTCAATTCATGATACAGTTTCACCATATGCAGACTTGAGCATTTTTTAACTTCAGGCCACTGGTTTGATTGAAATAAACTCATGAGAATAAATACATTGGAGAGTAGATTAGTACCATATTTGGAAGAAGTCGTTGATTCTTCAAAGCAAAATTTGAATTACTGGGAGATTGAATTTGTGCTCCACTTCCATAAGAGATATTGCTTCATCCATCTTAAAGTACATAAATAGAGATAGCAATTATAATATCGATGACGAACCACGCGGTTTTGTGGCTGCAAAGATCATATCTCTTTGATCCCGTAGCATTTATGTCTGGTTAGTCATCTACTATGACATGCCCAACCGGGTAGAATATTATCCGGAAAAACATTGTTGTTACCAATCTTGTAATCGGGTAATAGGACAAGATCCCATGATCAGATTATTATTTCCAATAAAAGTCCTATCGCTTGACTTTGAAGATCAAGGTATTGATGCATATCCTCTAATATCATTATTGTCACCAACTTCCAGGGAACATCCATCTTCTTGTATTTGAGAAATAATGACAATTAAATGTGCATTAGGCAATCTTTCCACGGTTTTAACAAAATTATATCTCTGACGTTGGAGAATTACTCAAGCATCTCGAGCAACATAAATTGCCTGATGTGCAATTTTCCATTTTCCAGCGACTCTGGTCAAGTTGCTCCTTCGAGTAGGAGTAGTCTGGTTGATGGCAGCCATAGCAGTCCAATCACCTCTTTTCAATTCATAAGGGCTGAGAAATATTACATCATATAAATCGATGTTGTCTGCATCCCCAGATCCAGCAATTGCCACTTTAATTTTCCTTAGAGATTTGAAGAAATCTCCTTGGCAACAATAAATTTTCCAGCATATCAGCAAACCTGATGAGGCTTGTGAATTTAAGGAGCAAAGTAAAGCAACATAAAAGCTTGCTTAAGCCAAGGGCACATTGGTGAATGTAGTCTTGCAGCAAATAGTAATAATAACGCCACACGGGGTTATTATGATAACAACATGGAGAGAAAAGCCAATGAAGCAAAGTTTTAAGAAATACCTTCAACCTGAGAACGTGTAGTAACATTGTGAGGGATGAAGTTTTTAGGAAGTCTAAAAAAAAAGAACGCCTTCTAGAACATCTTTGACTTCTCAATTAATTAGCAATTAATTTCTAAGCCTCAGCTTGCCCAATCATTGCCAATTTGATTGCAATTACAAGCCACACTAGTGCAAAAAAGACTTTTAAGACTGGACAAAAGAGGCATCATAGGATCGGACCCGCGACCGGTCTTGTTCCAACCGGTATTAAAAGTCTACATTTAAGACCGGACTACGACCGGTCTTAAAGAAAATATTTTAGACCGGACATTTAAAACATTGGGTCTTAAAATTCGTACTAAAATAAACCTGAAATACTTTTTGTTCGGTCCTAAAACTCAACTTTTAAGACCGGCTAATAATTAGGCCGCTCTTAAAAGATAGAATTTTAAAACCAGACAAAAATAAATACGGTCTTAAACTTAGCGGCTTCTAAGACTTGACTAATTATATGCGGTCTTAAAAGATTGACTTTCAAGACTGGATGATAAATAAATGCGGTCTTAAAAATTTTATTTTAGACCGCATGTAGGAATTTACGGTCCTTAAAAAGACCGACTTTTAAGACCGGCGCTTCCGACCTTTAAGACCGGACATATAAATACATCCGGTCTTAAAAACTCACCATTTAAGACCGGCGCATTTATTTACGGTGTAAATTTTCCTAAATTTTTCCCTGTTCTGTTCTTCCTGATTGTATTATACACATAAATCCACCACCCAATCCAGCACATAAAAGTCGATACTTTAAGCTGTAAGCTATGAACAATTATTTGAATAAATTGAATTGGAAAAAGAATACAAATATTATTCACCATGAGTTATTTGGCCTCTTAATAAATTATTATACTATGACTACAACACCCAAATTAATTCATACAATAAGATAACTTACTTACAAATACAATAAGTTACAAATACAACACACATGCCCAAAATAATATTCACCATGCCTTCATCTGATTCCCACCCGACAAAGTAACATCATCTTTTATAACATGCCCCTTTGGATCGGATCCCCGCCAAAAAAATAAAACAAGAACAAACTTCATAGTCGGTGACATTGTTTATGAACATAGAAGGAATATAATATAGTTAAAACCTTAAAGTTTTCAAAGAAATCTGCATATGAATATTACCTTATGAATTGACTCTTTTATAAAGTGATATCTTCCCATATCCCTTCTTGATGATCACTTCTTATGCTGGGTTCATTATCCACTTCATCTTCTTCGTTTACGTCCGGTAGACCCCTTGAAAAAGGAGTACTCTCAGGAATACCATAACTCGAATTCATTTCTTCATCAATATCAATGACCCTCTTTCCTTGGAGAGCTAAAGACCATATTACCCATATTATGGTCCAAACACAAGACGCGGCACCCGCAGGTGATAAACTGATAGAAAAGGGGACCGATAGGGACCAGTTACGGGATAATTTTGGACGAGGGAAGGCGCCACAAGAATATGCCCAGGTAGAGGAGAATATCTGGGAAAGACGGAGAAAAGTACAAAAAACGCATTTTTGGACCCGACGGGACCTGATAGGGACCGGTAGACCCCGAAATTGACCAATTACGTGGGAAAATGGAACTATTTAGTGGGGATCAGTTTTTGTGACTTCCTTATGCGCATGTCATCTGCCTAAATTGATGAAAAAAAACTGATTTGAAAAAAAGTCAAGCTTAGTCAATTAAGTTATTAACATGTGGGTCCCAAAAAGCCATCTACAATCACATTGATTAATTCCAATCCAATTTGAATGTGGAATCTGATTATTTGGGCAGAAATCGAGCCACATATACTCCCTAGAAATGTCTCAAATCTGCACATGGGATAAAGATTAAGTAAAGACAATTGGATGCCAACCAAACTAGAAATTTAATTAGTTGCATTGGAGCTAGTTGGTTGCTTGCGCTATTATTATATATACATGCTCTCTCTCTCCTAGACCATGGGGAGCATGAAATTTGCAGAGAAAAGAGAGAGTGTTCAGCCAACCTCCATAACCAAGCTCAAGCTCCAAGCACCTAGGATCATCAACCCAACTTCCGATTCAGATAAACACCGACAACTTGAACCTCTAGAGCTTAAACTTTGGATTTTCGTGCTTCTGGTTGGGGCTTGGTTTTAGGGTCTGATTTTGGAGTTTTTCATGGTCCCAAAGTGTTTAAAATGTGATTTTGTATGGGGTTAAGCTATGTTTTAAGTTTTCTAACTCAAAAACCCCAAAAACTCAAAGAAAAGGCTTGTTGCCGGTGTTCGGATTCCGAGCAACGAGGCTTCAAAGATATTTTTAGAACAGTGGAGATATTGGTTTGAGCTGAAATTGTACAGACTAAAAGTAGACATCTGGGGCATCATTTTGATAGGTACTTCAATATATTTTTTATGTACCAATTGAGAGATACAAATTTACTAAGTTAGCTCGTCATGCGCAATGGCGAAATCGACCTGTGTGTGAAAAGTGAGAGACATCCACGCCAAAACAAAAGTACTTTTAGAGTCTAAGAATATTTTTCATGGAAAATAGACATTTCAATGGTTCAAAGGGCGCTGGCTTTATGTAAATATTAGTTTTTTGGAATTTATTAAAAATCTTACAAGTTGGGTCGAAACACCGGATTTACGGAAAATGAGGTTGGGCTCGGTTTTGGTAGGAAAAAACATAGTGGCATTTTCGTAAATACTGAATAAGTGTATTTTAATGATATTTAGGTCAAGAAACCCTTGGAAAATCAGCGGGCCCAATAAAAGAGTAAGGACAATACTCACCACACCAGGTAGTAACCGTTTTACTCAGATATCATTATGTGTTTTGTTGTATGTATGTGTTTGCCATGTGTGTTTTTCTCTGTATATGTTGTGCCAAATATGCATACAGTGTTATGTGATTCCTAGCGCTGAGGACGATCAGTCCGAGGCCAGCCTTGATTGGCGGCTGTGCGGGTTGAGTTCCAGTCCGGGGTTGGCCTAGTGAGGGGCGGCTTTACAGGTTGAGAATCCAGTGAGACCGAGGCTCGCCTTGGTAAGGCAGCTGTACGGGTTCTTGGATTGTGGTATGTGTTGTACTTTGGTATGATCTGGATGCATATATGGTATGTGTTTGGCATGTTTCTATATCTTTATTTGGCATGGTTACTTACATACTCCTTACACATTTAGTATTTGAGTATTGACGGTTACTCTGGGGGCCGTTTTCGAACTCCAGACGCTCTTGTAGACACATGGGAACGTGCTTGAGATAGAAGAACCTTTTGGAAAAGGTAAGGCCCAGTGGTGCAGTGAAGAGTAGGGGATGCCCTATTATACTTTGTATTGATTTTTGGGGATGATTGTATTTATGTTTCGGTATTTATTCTGGATAACTGTACCCTTAAGCCTTCGGGGACTTTTACTTTATGTTTGCTTTACTTTTACCAGTACAGTAATTGTCCAAATTGGTCATATGCTCTGTCACGTGCGCTCTGATTTATAATCAAAATGGTATGATAACTAAGGAAAGGTAACAGTTTATAAGGAATCCCTCTAACCCGCCACCCGGAAGGGCGAGGCCGGTAGGGGTGTAACACCTCGCCTACCCCCTTCAGCATGCTGTTGTTTCGGGAGGCCAATATGTCTTACTTTGTCCAAATAATTTTGACAAAATTCCATGGCTTCTTCAGAAACATATTTCTAAACAATTGATGCTTCTGGCCGGTATGCGTTCTTCACGTACCCTTTTAGGAATTTCATAGATCTTTCAATTGGGTACATCCACCGTAAATGGATAGGGCCGCACAACTTTATCTCCCTCACTAGATTAACAATTAGATGAACCATGATGTCAAAAAATGTAGGAACAAAAAGCTTCTCAAGGTGGCACAAGATAAGATATCCTTCATTCTCCAATTCATCCAGCTTTTCAATCTCGAAAACTTTACTACAAACCGCATTGAAGAAGAAACAAAGTCTAGTCAAAACGACCCGAAGATCATATTCGGCGATGCCTCGAATAGCTATTGGGAGTAGCTATAGCATCAAGACATGACAATCATGAGACTTTTGGCCTACTAATTTTAAGTCCTTCATCGATACAAGCCTCTTAAAATTTGAAGAATACCCAGAGGGAACTTTTGTGCCATGTAAGCACTCACAAAAACTTCATTTCTCATACTTAGACAAAGTATGAGAAGCTTGGGACAATAAGTTCTATTACCATGTGGCCTTGGATGTAACTCTTCGCGTATTCTCATTGCTATCAGATCCAATCTTGCCTTCACACCATCCTTGGAACTACCTTGTATGTTGAGAAGCGTGCCAACAATACTATCATATACATTTTTCTCCACATGCATGAATCAATACAGTGTCTCACATCAAGATTGCGCCAATATGGAAGATCGAAGAATACAGACCTCTCTTTCCATATATTTGTTTCTTTTCTACTCTTGGCTGTCTTACCGAAGATGACACTGATATTTTTAACCTTCTCATAAACTTGCTCCCCGGTCAATGCCACCAGAGCATCTTCATACTCTTGGCCACCAAAAAAGGCTTTCTTTAGTTGACGATATGGGTGGCCTCGTCTAAGAAATCTCCTATGTCCAAGATAAACCGTTTTTCTTCCATGTTGGAGTTGATGGTAGCATGTGCCTTCTTCATAAATTGGACATGCTTTATGGCCCTTTACACTATACCCTGACAAGTTACCATATGCTGGGAAGTCCTTTATAGTACAGAATATCATGGCTCGCAATTTAAAGACCTCCTTCTTGAAAGAGTCAAAAACATCAACACCTTCTTCCCATAACTCCTTCAAATCTTCGATCAAGGGCTCAAGGTAAACATCAATGTCATTTCCAGGTTGTTTTGGTCCCGAAATCAACATAGACAACATGATGTACTTTTGTTTCATGCATAACATAGGAGATAAATTGTAAATAATGAGGAGTACAAGCCATGAACTATGTATGCTTTTGCTAAGGCTTCCATAGGGATTCATGCCATCTCGTGCTAAGGGCAAGCTTAAGGTTCCTAGGTTCTTCGCCGAAGTTCGAAATAATTGATCAATTTTCTTCCATTGAGAAGAATCGACCCGGATGTCGAAGCTTTCCATCGAAATCCTCTCTTCATGCCACCTCAAATTTTTTGCATCATTTTCATTAGCAAAAAACCGCTTGAACCTTGGTATGATTGGAAGATACCACAACACTTTTGCAGGTCCCTTATTTGACTTGTACCTTAGGGTTTCACATATCGGACACCCCGCTTCTCTTCAAACTCTTTTCTATACAATATGCAATCATTTGGGCATGCATGAATCTTTTTGTACTACCTCTCTAGTGGACAAAGTATTTTCTTAGCATCATAGTATCGATGCGGCAACACATTATCATCTGGAAGCATGTCCTTAAAAGCCTCAAGTATTTCAGGGAAACTCTTGTCGCTCCATCCATGACGTGCCTTCAAGCTTACCAATTTCAATACAGCGTTCAACAATTGGTATGTTTTACACCCAGAGTATAGCGGGGTCTCTGCATCACTGCACATATTACCATATGCATGTGATTGCTCAAAAGCCTCTTCTCCTACATCACGAATAATGTCCTCTATGCTATCATCCATATTTGTGTCATTATCATCAAATGCCACTTCCCCATGTTGAGACCCACTTGGCATTTTTTCACCATGCCATGACCATACCGTATAAGTCTTACAAAATCCTTCACAAATTAAATGTGTGTGTATAACTTCAGGACTTAGTCGCCTCTCATTCAAACATTTTACACAAGAACAATAAAACTTCCTACTATCATCATGGCATTTTGTTTAGCAAATTCTATAAAGTCCCTCACCCCATTCTGATATTCAACACTCGTCCATAAAGCATTATTTATCCAACATCCAAAGTACAATTCCTATATATAGACAAAAAGATTTAACATACATAATCCAAAAAAATTGAAAACTTGCATATAAAATAAGACAACTCCAAATGCATATATATGCTCAAATGTCGGTTATGCCATTTTTTTCCTTTTTGTTTTTTTCGGATAAACTTGCCCATTAAATGCAGAACGAAGAATCACTTTTGGTTATAAATGTATCACAGTGAATCCAAGAAGCAAAATAAATGCATGATGAGGAAATTAAATGCATCGCATGAAGGTCTTGTAGATTCACCCGTAACATATAAATTCAAATGTGTTTGCTTGAGTCTTTCTTCTCCGACCACGAACATTGATGTTGCATGACAAAGAGTAACCTAAAAACACTAATTGGTCAAGACGGTAGGTCTAAAGTGCAAATATAATCTTCAAAATACAATATTCATTAACAACGAGAAACTCACAAAAATATTTCATCGATTTCATTCAACCCATGAAAAACCCAAACCCATAAGCGGAAAATCATAAAGTTATATAACCGAAACACCTCGTACAGCTTGGTCTATAGACGTTTAGCTAAGGAACCGAGAAAGTGATTGTCGGGAGAGGAACGCGAAGCGCAGCGATGATGATGCAACACACAATGGAGACAACCCTAAGTAATCACTTTCGGTGCGAGAAGAGAAGTTACGAGAGAGAAATTTAATTTTCCCCGTGCCGAGACATGTTTAAGTATTTTATATTTTATAAAGACCGGTCAATTATAAAGTATTCGGTCCTAAAGATATAATTTTATTAATTAATTTTTAAGACCAGCGTTTAAGAACACTCCTGGTCCTAAATTTTAAAATTCATTTAATTTTAAGACTGGAGTTTTACAAAATGTCCGGTCCTAAAATTCAAATATTTATTAATTAATTTTTAAGACCACGGTTAAGAATACTCCGGTCTAACATTTACTATTCATTTAATTTTAAGACCATATTTTTATAAAACTACGGTCCTAAAAGTATTTCATTTATTAATTAACCAAACTTAAAAAAAAGGTTTAGATTTTATAAATACCGGTCAATTACAAAGTATCCGCTCCTAAAGATATAATTTTATTAATTAATTTTTAAGACCGGCATTTAAGAACACTTCGGTCCTAAATTTTACAATTCATTTAATTTTAAGACCGAAGTTTTACAAAATGTCCGGTCCTAGAATTCAAATATTTATTAATTAAGTTTTAAGACCAAACGGTTAAGAATACTACGTCTAACATTTACTATTCATTTTATTTTAAGACAAGATTTTTATAAAACTACGGTCCTAAAAGTATTTCATTTATTAATTAACCAAACTTGAAAAAAGAGGTTTGCCTTTGGCGAGCGTAGCGTAAAAACGAATTAATAAAATAAATTAAAGGAAAACTGGAGAATATGAATATTAGAGAGACACAAGCTTAGTTCTTACCGCTTCCATACATAACTTGGAGAATATGCACGTACACAAGAAAAAAAAGAAAGAAAAACAATAACGAACATTATCAACGACAAGAATATAACTAAACATCCTAAAGCTTATTATCCTCCAATGCCTTGGCGATATCGGCATGAGCGCATTAACTTCTCGCCGGAGATCAACAACTTCTGTCTTATTTGCATCGCAGCATCATGGTCTCGAAGGTCAGGCTGCGGCAATCTCTTCATCATCCGAAATAACAATGGGTCTAACGACCCGAGACTCTTCGGTCACAATAGAATGCACTCTTACTGGAGCAGGCGCAGCGTATAACGATCTATGGAAAGCACGAGCATCACCAGTAACTCTACCCCTACGAGCGGTTCTCTTGTATCTAACCATGGTTTGAGGAGTTGGGGTAGAGAGGAGTTACGAGGAGTTGGGGCAGAGTGGAGTTACGAGGAGTGACGAGTTAATAAGGACAGAGAGAGAGAGAGATCGATACGCAATTGATTATGATGTTTGTGTTCTACTTTAAGACCGTCCTTTTATCATATGTCTGATCCTAAAAGTATATTATTTATTTTTTCAATTAAATTACTTTTAAGACCGTCATTCTATTATATAACCGGTCCTAAATATCTACTATTTATTTTTTCAAACAATTCAATTACTTTTAATACCGACCTTTTATCTAATATCTCGGTCCTAAAAATCAATTATTTTTTTATCAATTATTTATTTTTGTAAATTAAGAATTTTTCCTAAAAAAATATTACTTTTAATTAAGAACCGATCCGGTATTAAATGTTCATTCACTTCAAAATTACTCGATAGCAGAGTCGTATCCATACACTCTGTAAACTGATCCAGAGAGTCTCTTCGGCTTCAAGGTAAACTGCCAAATGATGCGTCTCCTCGTATTCAGAGGAACTATGCGTCTCCCCGTGAAAAGTTTCCGGCATTTCATATTCTTCAAGATGGGTTCTCTATTTAAGCTCGTTGTTACTTTAGTTTCTCCACATTCTTCTCCATCACTTCTACAAGGCCTCCTCCACCGCCTAGCCTCCACTGTAATATAATGGCTGCTCCCCCAGGTCCTCCATTTCCTCCTCCTCCTCTTCAACCTCAACCCCCTCCGCCATTGCCTCCTCCAAATCCGACTGTGAAGCAGTTGGTGCAGACATTGGTGGCCCACGTCGATAACATCGATAGACTCTTGGGCCAATTGGTTCAGCTTGTACCGTGAACAACAAGCTGAACATGTACTCCATGCCAATGACGTGGAGTACGATCCCACTGAAGACGACCACTCCAACGCCTTTGACGCCTTCGACTCCCCCTCCCTCTCCGACTACGGGGAGGATTAGTTGTTTTATAGTTTTGTTTTTGTGTTGCTTTTTTTTTGTAAATGCTGCCCTATTAAATAAAATATTTTTAAATTTTGTTCTCATGTGAGTTTAGTACTTTAATTAGTTATTTTATGCATTATCTAAACCTAGAAAGCAATAAGGACAAGAATCCAATATGATTGTTTCTCCGCTAAGGCTGGTTGACTTATGTACTGTGGGCACAAGAATCCAATATTTTGGCTTCTACCCTGTTGTTCCAATTCACGATGCATGAACCTACAATAATGACGTTAGGGAATTAGTATATACGTATGTGAGTGTCTCACATTTATGTTATGCACTCATAGAAGAAGATACTTACTTTATAAACATGAGAATAATTACATCAGTAAGCTTCTGTTTATCAAACAGCAGGGAAATTATATCATCTTGGTCAACCAAAATCGGGTGCTTGTTTTTAAGACCTACTTCTGTATTAAGGACCACTGATTAAGTCCAACTTGTTTATTGGATACCATAAGGACAAGCTTGTCCTTGGCACTCAACTTAGCCGTGCCAACCAATTCAGGAGGGGTTGGAGCTTCAGGAGGAGTAGAAACATGTACAAGCTTCATTGGCCACAAGATGAAGGTTCCAATGACATCACTCACAACCTTCACCTCACCATTTGGGAGAGGGACAGGTGCATCAACGATGACCTCTTCAACTAACACTTTGAGTTCATCACCAGCCATTTGTTGGTGGTGTACATTTGATCCCAAGTTGTGGATAGTCCCTTTTGCAACCAATCGTCTATCATGATGATCAGGATCCTCTAGATAAAGGTCACAAGGTTGCTCTAACTGTCCAACAATACAGCTCCTTCTAGTGCTCTGCTGCTTAGTTGTAAGTGAGTGTGGCAAGGGAACACTGGTCTCTGGACGAGAGCTCAAAAGCAGCCTCATCTGATTCAATTCCTCCTTCAACTGGCTCATCTCAGATTGCCACCTTGCTTCTTTAGTCGTTGCTTCCTCATTTATTTTGGCCACCGTTTGGTCCATCTCCTCCTAGGTAACCATACTTTGTCTATGGCATTTGGATTTACCAAAGTATTCCTTCAGGCCTACCCATCCTCCAATCCTCCTTACACGCCCCGAGTGATCCAGTTTTTCAGTCGCAACGGCCAGAACATCATTCTTCCCGTCCGACACAAAAGATCCCTCTGCTTCTTTCTTTTTTAGATCTTCCTGTAAGATATAGATAATGAGAAGCTTAGTAATGAAACATGTTTAGTAACTAAAAATTAACGATAACGATACTTACAATTCTTTCAGCAACTAGACGAGTCTGTTCACTCGTGTAAGCGCCGCTTGGCTTTTGCTGAATATACAACCACAACTCCTCGAGACGTATTGGAGATGGCAGATCATATATTGTAGAAGGATTGGATTCTGCTTCATATTCCAATCTCTTCCGCTTGGCCTCCATCAATTCTTTTTCAGCCTTTTCATATCCGCAGCGAGAAGCCCTATGCAGGCAATCATTCTTTCTCTCTATCTCCTGTGCTTGTTCCCTTCTTTTCTGTGAATTAGAATTGAAGACAAGTATTAATTATGAATTCTAGCCATCTGATCACTAACAGAAATTAGATAACTTCTGCTTGATATGAACCTCAAACACTAGTCAAATTCACTTCATCAAGTTTCAACATTTTATTTAAGGAAAATGTAGAATTGTAAAAGAAATTGGAGCTATGTTTTGTACTGCTAGATAGATAGGTTAAGAAACAAAAGAGAATTATGTTTACAGAATAATACAAACTTGATCCTTTTTAAGGCATCCAAATGTGGGATCAATCCCCATTAGATAGTAACTATTGGGTATATAAAGTTTCCTCCTTTTAAGACTACTCATTTCCTCCTTTACACGTTAACATACTAACTAACTAATAGCAATATCTAACCACTACCTACTATAAAAGAACTAGCTAAGACTATAATAATGGTTTGACTCTTATGCCATTATTATTTCCCTAATTACCTACTTAGTATTTTACCTTTGCACAGTTTACATATCAGACTTGCATACAACTAAGACATGCTCCTCTTATGCAGGACAAAGGAAGGAAATATATACTCCTATTCGCACACCAAACCATCTAACTAACATGATTAGATTAACACGTACAATAACATTGACATATCCGCACAAGTTAATAAGCAAACAAAAAAGGGCAAACAAAACTAAATATAAACTCACCAAAGCTCCGGAGTGGTCCGGCTGAACAAATTGTTGCCATGTTTGTTCATCAATAAATGTGTACTTGTCCCAAGGATTAT
Organism: Acacia acuminata; assembly: GCA_019022655.1. Lineage (NCBI taxonomy): Eukaryota > Viridiplantae > Streptophyta > Magnoliopsida > Fabales > Fabaceae > Acacia > Acacia acuminata. Next base: position 262,575 of record JAFJYI010000437.1, on the reverse strand, counting down.
GGTTAGGCCTAACCTCGGCAAAAATATATGTGTTAGCTAGAAAGGTCTTAAACTTCCTCCACCGATCGAAACAATAAGACAATGTCTTGTCTTTCAACTTCGCGATCGGGGACAGTGTATGTAAGCCGGATAGTATCCCAAATAGGTTCCTTTACATTACGAAGGTCCACATTTCTCCACTCATCTGTCAAGATGCTAGCCTTGCTGCATGCTAGATAGCCGACAAAACTATTATATTTTCCTTTATTAGGACTGAAAGGAGCCAACTTTTCATCAAACTAAATCTCGAGCTTTGACCTAGAGGTCCGACTTACGGATACATCTTTCATTCGTGTGCCACTTCTACCACAGCGTGCACAGTAGTTACGAGGCTCATTGTGAGATGAAGAGGGTTTGTTCTGACTCACACCAGTCACACCAGTAACTGGCACTGAACAAACAGGAGAAGCACCGTTTTCTCCGTTCATTTTCGAGAAAGGAAGAGAGGTTGAGAGTGGTGGTGCGAAAGAGGAACGCCTAAGAGAGTGAGAGAGTAACAGAGGATGGTGGTGGTGGGCGAGGAAGAGAGGTAATGCAACAGGAAGAGGGGTTTCACAACAACAACAGGGGTTTCAGAGTTCAGAGAGAACAACATTAAAGTCGTAAGGTAAGGTTTCGCGTGAAGTAGAGTATTTTTGGCGCTTTACTTTTAAGACCGGATGAAGTAAATGACGGTCTTAAAGGGTACATTTAAGACCGCCTTTATTAATGTCCGGTCTTAAAAAAAATTTCAATATTTAGTAACGGGCACCATTTATTCCCGGTCTTAAAAGTATAACCTTTAAGACCGTCTTTTATATATATCCGGTCTTAAAAGTTATACTTAAATTTTTCCTTATTTTTTTGGACCACAGAAAATATAAGTCGGGCTGTACGAGATTTCTCTAATAATGTAATTTATATTTCAATTTTTTTAATAACATTTTTAAGATCGGATGAAGTAAACGACGGTCTTAAAGGTCACCATTTAAGACCGCCTTTATATATGTCCTATCTTAAAAAAATCAATATTTAGTAACGGGCACCATTTATTCCCGGTCTTAAAAGTATAACCTTTAAGAACGTCTTTTATATATATCCAGTCTTAAAACTTAAACTTAAATTTTTCCTTATTTTCTTGTACCACGTAAAAAATATAAGTCGAAATCTGTATGAGATTTCTCTAATAATGTAATTTATATTTCAATTTTTTTAATAACATTTTTAAGACCGGTTGTTTTTTATGCCAGTCTGAATAATATATTTAAGACCTATGAAAAAAATGATCCGGTTCAAGAAGTTCTTTATATTTACAAAATTGTCACCGGTCATACCATTAAGACTGGCATGTCAATACTCCAGTCTAAATGAGGCGATCTTAAAATGTTTTTTTGCACTAGTGTTACTTACGGAGTAAATACCCAAAAAGGATCGGGATCGCACATAATTTCAAATGAAAATAGTAGAAACATGTGCAATTTGATTATCCATACAAAAAGCACAAAATGAGGCACGATAAGTTAAATGAAGATTTTTCATTTCTTTCACAAATTAAAATCAAAAGAAGATAATGCACAGGGAAATTTCTCAGGAAAAAAATGCACAGAAAACAATGCTTTGACATTTAAAATGCACCTAATATGCCTTGTTTAAATTGACTATTTCTCGGGTAAGGAGCTTGACTACGCGGGTAATTTGAATACATAGAAATTCTGGCACAAACGCTTGACGTTACTCTGGCACAAGCTTAGCTTCAGCACTTTCCTTCGATATTACTTGCAAGTAATTATTGAATTACTCGGGTAAAATGGATTTTCTTTAGAAACTTAGAGGCTTTTTCACGATGTTACTGTTGGAAATTATGCCCTAGGGCAAGTCATTGTTCTCAAATTGAGTTATCACTTCATTCGCATGTTTACAGTGATAACTGATCCCTAGATATATCTTATAGATGATATCCTAAATGTCCCTGGTCGGTCATCTACGCGGGAGCGAAGATGAGAAAAGACCAGTATGACTTTGATGAGGTATGGAGATACGAATCAAAGTCATGGGCACTTGTAAGAGTACAATGTGCTGGACCGACCCACTATGAGAAAGCTGCATGGATTTAGTCATAAGCTTATCTCATGTATAGCCACGTCACAACGCCCTATGACCTGAGACCATCATGGATTCCTACATGATGAGTCACTGACCTTTGACCTAGTCAAAAGTCACCTTTGACCGGGTGATGATAAAGGCTAGGATCAGGATCAGTGGTTTGCATGCGGAGGAATGTGAATGGTCAAGATGGAATTTGTCCCTCACATTTGTAGAGAGATATATCTTTGGGCCCCTCGATGAGTGAGTCTAAGAAATGTACGGCCGTACTGTGATGGAAAGGAGTTTCCATTTTCACTTATTAGACTACTCGAGAATCGAGAAAGTAATGGTCAAGAAAAGGAAGTTGACATTATCCATGCCTCATCCTTGACCAAATTATCGCGTGACAAAAGGGACGTGATATGGTTGTACGATAGGTTGTATCGTGTCATCGATCCCCATGTGAATTGGGTAGTCGCAATGTCTTGTTAGAGGCCGCTTGCGATTTGTGGGCTGACACAGTGTTGGCCCACTGCCAATCTCATATGGGCCTGCAGGGTCGCACACAAGAATAACTCAACACGAGCGAATGTGTCCAGATTCATTGAATCTTAGATACGTCTAAGATTTAATGAATACTGAATTTAATCTAGGATATATATATGTATATATATGTGTGTGTGTATATATATATATTAAATTGAAATTCATATATGTTAATATTATTAATAGAGATTATAATATTAACATATTTGTTTTGTATTTAATTTATTTGATAAATTAAATATCCAAAACAAATTGAGATATTGTATCTCATTTAATTATCGAATAAAGATATCGTATATCTGTTTAATATTAAATTGAGATATGGTATCTCAAATTTAAATTAAATAGATAGATATTATTTCTCGGATTTAATTTATAGAGATAAATTAAATCGAAAGGCTTTTAATTTGGATTAAATAAATGGATTTGATTAGATCTATTAGATGGATTTAATTAATACATTTATTTTAATCAATTCCAAATTCGAATTTCAAATCAAGTTTTAATGCGGATTAAATACGTTACATCAGATTTGATTGATGTAATTAATGTATTTTAATCCATATTTGAAATTTGAATTTCAAAATTAATGAGGATTAATTTTATATAATGCCTTTGAACGGGTTTAGAAAACTTACGGACATTTTGTCGAGCGCATTCAGAAAGCCGCGAGAAAAATCCTAGAGTGGAAAATCAAGAGACACGCACAAGAGGCGCTAGCACGCTGCCGTAGCCGTGTTCGGGAGTTGTTCGTGTGGATACCGGTGGAGGAAGACGATCCTACGAGTTGTCTTCTACTGATCGAGGAGGTAGCCCACCTGTTCAACGAAGAACAAGCCGCAAACGAATTCTCCTAAGGTAATTTTGGATTCCCTAGCCTTGTTTAAACGCACCTGAGTGATCCTCGGGACGGGATTCATAAGTTTTTTTAATCCGCTGCGTTGTACGGATCCCAACAGTGGCATCAGAGCCAACTCAACATGCATTTAAATCAGGCTTCTTTGTTTGATTATTATATATGGCTGATATATGAATGTCAAATCAAATCCTGATCTTTTGTTTCTAAGTTCGCGTTAAGGTTTTCAGTCGGTTCTCTAACATGGAGCCGCGGCGTTTTCATCCAGTTCTGAATCGTTCAGGACGTAGTACGATCAGGCTGAATCGTTCATCCACTCGAACCTAGGTCGCGTTTCTGAAATGTTTGGAAACTTGATCGCATTGGGACGTTTGGAAACTCGATCACATTGGAATCTTTGGGGTCGGAATCATCAGACACGTTTGATGGTGATCGAACGTTGGTGATTCTCCGATGGCCTCGCTTCGCGTATTGATCGGATTCAAACGTTCGTAGACGACGATCATATGCGACGTGGGTTGAAGGTTGAGTCGAACACGTCTGGATTCGTGAGGATGTTAGGGTTCATCCTTCAACGTAGTTTTCTAGGCTGTCCAAATTTGACGATAGTCATGTTAGACATGGCTGCGTTCGGACGTTCAGATCAACGGCGTTGGGGACGGCCTTCTTCATTGACGCGAAATCAGGTTTAGTCGACGCCTTTTTGGGGACCGCCGTAGGGACCGCCTGATTGTTCGTAGCGCGATTAATTAAATCATGGCATATTATATATGTATTATATAATATAATATAAAATTAGAGAATTTTATCATGAATTAATGTATATATTTATTTACCTTTCAAAGTGTTGCTTGGGTATGGTGAACAACATGGCTCTAGAGATTTTACAAGTGTTGTAATTTAAATATGGCCTGCGTGCCATGCCTCTTTCTCTCTAAATGATCTTGATGTACATTCTCTTCTCATCTCACTCCCCTCGAATGTTACAAGAGGTTTCTCTATATGTATTTTCTTTTATTATTTAGAGAAGTCCCTTCATTGGCTTGAGTGGACTCTAGGTTAGATGAGCCATGTTGTGTCACGAGTTTTTCTTAATTATGTTTGATGTGATCATATCATAATTAAATTAGACATTATATGATATACAATGAGGATTGCATTCATATAGGTAAAATTAATAAGATTAATTAGTTAATATCAATAAATACCCTCTAAATACAATTTAAGTCACAATGCCGTCAATAAATGAATACTTGTCAAAACCTAGATCACCCATTTGTATGTTCCACCAAAGTGGATGCATTTGAGTTATCTTGGTGAGGCAAGAGAGAGTAATGGTGATACTCTATATTCATTGTTGTCTTGACTTAATTGAGATTATCAAAACGGTTTTGGATCTCAAGGCATTGGATGGGATTAAACATGCTAGGTCATATGATGATCAAATCCCATAAAGATCCAAGAGTTACATGTGATGTAATTGGCAAAGTGGTTGCCTACCTAAATAACTTGTTTTTAAGCGTCCCGCCAAAGCGGACTTAAGATCAAGCCAAATATGGATCTTAGCCCACTAATTAACATGAGGGTTGTTAATTCAGTGGGAGAATATTAACTAACTTTGCATATCTTTTAAATTGTAGAATCTTGTCAAATAGTAACACTGTAACACCATCAATGCGATCGGTCCTTGAGAAGGACGGACTCGATGAGACAAAGTTTCTTGACATGTTTGGGGATTTAAGCGTTATTCCTAAACACGGAAGAAAGGAGTATCTCATCGATCAACCCATTCCTAATGAGCACAGCTAATGATCCAAGAGATCAAACCGATGCTTACATGAAGCATCAAAATGACTCTATGGATACAGGATGCCTGATGCCTGCCACCATGATTCCAGATCTCGATGAAGATTTGGAACATATGGAGGACTCTGAGATGAATGATCATCCTTTGGAAATGTTCCAGCAATAGGCAACGAAAGAGAGGTATGAGGCCATAAAGGCCTTATTCTCTTGCAAGATGGCTGAAGGTGAATCAGTTAGTCCCCATTTGTTGAAAATGAAAGGCTACATTGATCACCTTGAGAGGCTTAGATTCCCCATCTCCAAGGAGTTAGCTACGATGTGATCTTGAGCTCACTCCCGGAAGTTATGAACACGTTGTCATGAATTACGTCATGAACAACATGAGGAATCAATTTCTAAACTGCATGAGATGCTCAAAACTGGCCGAGCAAAGTCTTGAGAAGAGGCCCAGCTTCGCTTTGTCCGTTTAGAGAGGAAGGGGTATGAAACGGAAGGCCAAGAAGGCAAAACCTCCAAAGGATGGGGTTTGCTTCTTCGCAATGAAATCGGTCATTGGAAGAGGAACTGCAAGCTCTATCAAGAAGATCTCGAAAATAACAAGAAGAATAGCGGGGCTATCGCCTGTGTATCTATGTCATAGATATTCACTTTTCTACTTCCTCTACATGGGTATTAGATACTATATGTGGATCTCACATTTGTACAAATGTGCAGGGTCTCAAGGACAGTAGAAAATTGAAGAAGGGAAAAGTTGACCTACGAGCTGGAAATCGAGCAACAGTTGCTGATTTACCCATAGGCACTTATGAAATAGTTCGCCCAAAGGGCTTTTGTTTAATTTTGAACAAGCGCTTTTATGTTCCCGCTTTGAGCAGTAACAATACTTTATTACGTTCTTATTTAGGAATCGTAAATGTTCAAGTTTTCCATAATGACAATTTTATGCTCATGGTGATTTGCATTCGGTCATTGTGTGCTTAATTAAGAACATCCTAATAATGAACGAATCTATGACATAACTACTAAAAGGTTCAAGTCAAATGATTTGAATCCAACCTACCTATGGCATTGTCGTCTAGGCCATATAAATGAGAAATACATTTCGAAACTCCATCGCAGATGGTTTTCTCGAATTCATTTGATTTTGAATCATTTGATACATGTGAGTCTTGTTTATTAGGAAAGATGACAAAGGCGCCTCTTCTTACTAGACACAAATGAGAGGGTCACCGATTTATTGGGCCTCATACATACGGATGTGTGTGGACCAATGAATACATTTGCCAGAGGAAGTCATTTGCACTTTATTACTTTTATAGATGATTTTAGTAGATATGGGTGTATCTACCTAATCAAATATAAAATTGAATCTTTTGAAATGTTCAAAATATTCCAAATGAAATGCAAAACCAACTTGGCAAAATAATTAAAGCACTTCGATCTGTTCGAGGTGGCGAATATTTGAGCCAAGAGTTATTTGACCATCTTAGGAGTTGTGGGATCTTCTCACAACTTACTCCTCCATAACACCTCAATGGAAAGGTGTTTCTGAACGGAGGAATCGAACTTTATTTGATATGGTTTGACCTATGATGAGTCAAATAGATCTTCCACCTTCCTTTTGGGGTCATGCCCTAGAAATAGCTGCGTTCACACTAAATCGTGTTCCATCAAAGGTAGTTGAAAAGACACCATATGAGATATGGACTGGGAAGAAACCCAGTTTGTCATTTCTTAAGATTTGGGGATATGAGGTTTGTGTTAAACGACAAGCCTCTGATGAATAATCATCCAGATCCTCAAAATGCCCTTTTGTGGGGTATCCTAAGGAAACTATAGGATACTATGTCTACAATCTCACCGATCACAAAGTGTTTGTTATTCGGAATGGTATCTTTTAGGAAAAAGAGTTTATCTCTAAAAGAATCAGTGGGAGTAAGGTGAACCTCGAAGAAGTTCGAGAGTCACAGGACAATGTAGAACCACAGATGGAAACCGAAGAAGACTCACAACAAGAAGTTGTTGAGCCTGCTCAAGTAACACAAGGCTCACGAAGGTCCGATAGATCACGGCTACAGCCTCAGAGATATGGATTTCTGATTACTGGAAGTCGAGATGTTTTGCTTATTGAACAGAATGAGCCAACTGTTAGTTCTCAATGTGTTTTGATGATTAACAACAATTGTAAACATGTGTTGAAGTTTTTGCAAAATCTGGTAAAACCATTTATCGCTTGTTTACTCGAGTAAAGGAATGCTTACTCGAGTATAGGACTGTTAAAGGATTGCTCAATTGGTTTTTACACGTCAATACTGGAGTATGGATAGCCATACTCGAGTAAAGACGTCTCAGAGAGCAATCAAGTTTTTGACAAAAGGTACTTACTCGAGTAAAGGGATGATATACTTGAGTATAGGTCATCCAGAGAGCAAATGCGTTTTTCAAATTGTGACTTACTCGAGTAAAGGTTTACATACTCGAGTAAAGGCCATCCAGAGAGCAACCAATCTTTTAAAGTTAAAACAATGCTGGAGTATAGATCTCTATACTCGAGTATTGGACTTACCGAGAGCAAATGAACTTTTAAACTTGAGTGTATACTCGAGTAAGAAACTTGCATACTCGAGTAAAGGGACTTACAGAGAGCTCCCAAGTTTCTCTAACTCATGCATACTCGAGTAAGGGTTTACATACTCGAGTAAAGAGCTCTTAAACTGATTTTCAACTTTGACTCATGTTCGTGCTTACTCCAGTATGAATTTGTTTACTCCAAGATCTGGAGGCATTTTACACTTAAAATTTTCAAGCAAATAGTTGCTTACTCGAGTACACCACTAACTTACTCGAGTAAAGACTTTGGTTTCAAAAGTTCAAGTCTCGAAGGTTTGCTTTTGGAAATTGCTTACTCGAGTATCCTTTTGGATACTGCAGTAAAGACTCTCTCACACAGTGACTTACTCGAGTAACGATGAACTTACTCGAGTAACCAACGCTGAAACCAATTTTTGAATTATACGAATTTGCAAATCATTGTTGTTTGATCTTATTGCTTCCATAATTCATTCAATCATATTCCTAGCTATGTTTAACAAGTTTGTTGAGTGAATTTCATTAAGATCGATGAAGATTATTGAAGGTCAAAGCCATAAAGCAAAAAGTGTACAATGCATTTAATGCACCTCGCAAATCAACCTACTTTCAGCTAATTCATCTGAGCACGCCTTCGAACGTTAAAGAATGCTTACTACAACAAGCAAAGTAATCTCCAACGGGCAAATTCTCGAGAGAATCACACCGGATCAAATTAACACCTGGATTAGCGAAGTTTAGAGAGAAAGATGACCGGACTTAATGCTAATCACCTACAACGGTTGGATTCATCATTCAACGGTCATTTAATGTTCTCTACCTATAAATAGAGTTCATTAACTTCTTCTCAAGCCGATACACCTACCGAGAGCGAAAATTTACTAAGTGTCATTTATTGTGTTCAAATTTCACTTGTATTGTATCAATCGATACTTGTACTTCATGTTCATTTTATCTCGCTTCGTGAGAGAGTTCTATCTCGTAAATCATTTATTGATTGAGATAACCACAAGTCGGGGACTTGGTGGTTGGGTGTATTGATTACAACTTGTAAGGGGGAGTGAGTTCTAGAGAGAGAACTACTCTTGAGTACGAGCTTGTAATCACTTTGTGAGTATAGTGGATTGAAAATCCCAAGTGTGGCTTGGGACCGGATGTAGGTCAAGGATAAGACCGAACCAGGATAATTTCTCTTGTGCAAGCTTTCCTTCCTTCCTCCTCTGCTATCATCTGTTTTACTTGGTCAAAACAGAGCACTTTCGAAAAAAGTTTTTAAAATACCCAATTCACCCCCCCTCTTGGGTATATAGCTCCATTTACACCAACCACCTATCGAGAGGCCATGGTGGGGCCAGACTCTGAAAAATGGCTTGATGCCATGAAGTCCGAAATGCAATCCATGTACGACAATAAGGTTTGGACCTTAGTCGATCCACTTTGAAGGTTTAAAAACCATTGGGTGCAAGTGGGTTTTCGAAGAGAAAATTGACATGGATGGCAAAGTAAATGTCTTCAAGGCACAACTGGTTGCAAAAGGATTCACTCATGGTGTGGACTATGATGAAACCTTTTCCCTAGTTGCAATGGCCAGATCAATCAGAATCCTTCTTGCCATTGTATCATAATATGACTATGAGATATGGCAGATGGACGTCAAAACAATCTTCCTTAACGGAAAGCTGCTTGAGGATGTGTACATGACACAACCTAAGGATTTTGTGCGTCTAGAGGACTCTGGTAAAGTATGTAAGCTTCAAAGATCCTTTTATGGATTGAAGCACGCATATCGGAGTAGGAATCGTTGTTTTGATGAAGTAGTCAAAGAGTTTGAATTCATTCAAAACATCGATGCATCTTGTGTTTACAAGAAGGTTAGTGGGAGCACGGTTGTATTTCTAGTGCTTTACGTTGATAACATCCTATTCATTGGGAATCACATTCCTACCATGCGAGTGTCAAGTCTTGGTTAGGAAAGTCTTTCTCAATGAAAGATTTAGGCAAAGCCACTTATATCCTAGGGATAAGGATCTATAGAGATAGATCCAAGAGGCCGATAGGCCTAAGTCGTAGCACATATATAGACAAGATACGTATAGGTTCGGTATGCAGGAATCTAAAAGGGGTAACATACCCATGTCTCATGGCATCCATCTCAGTAAAGATCTGTGTCCTAGTACACAAGATCAAGGAGACCGCATGAGTAAGATTCCATATGCCTCCGCCATTGGATCTATCATGCATGCCATGTTATGTACTCGACCGGATGTGTCATTTACCTTGAATATGACCAGCAGATATCAACAAGATCCCGGTAAGGATCACTGGACTGCTATCAAGAATATCCTTAGTACTTGAGAAGGACTAAGGACTCAATCTTTGTATATGGTGGCTTGGAAGACGAGCTTTGTGTAACTGGTTACACGGATGCGAGTTTCCAAACGATCAAGATGATCTAAGATCGCAATCGGGATATGTGTTACGGGTGAATAGTGGTACGGTAAGCTAGAAGAGCTCTAAGCGAGCACGTATTTGATTAATATAGAAGGCGAGTATAGAAAAGATAGGATGCAAAACAAGGAGGTCTTTTGGATTAGAAAGTTCATTAATGAACTTAAGGTGGTTCCTACCATCTCATATCCAATACAATTGTTCTTACAATAGGGCGCTATTGCACGTACGACCAAGAAGCCTAGGTCACATCAAAGGACCAAGCATGTACTCGTGCGATTTCATCTTATCGTAGAGAAATCAATGCAAAGTACCGGGAGAAGACAATTTAGTTGATCCTCTTACTAAGCCGCTTGCACAAGCAAAACATGAGCGTCATGTTAGGGCAATGGGAATTAAAGTAATTAATGATTGCGCCTAGTGCAAGTGGGAGTCTCTGTTGGAAATTATGCCCTAGGGCAAGTCATTGTTCTCAAATTGAGTTATCACTTCATTCGCATGTTTACGGTGATAATCGATCCCCTGGATATATCTTATAGATCATATCCTAAATGTCCCTGGTCGGTATCTACGCGGGAGCGAAGATGAGATAAGACCAGTATGACTTTGATGAGGTATGGAGATACGAATCAAAGTCATGGGCACTTGTAAGAGTACAAGGTGCTGGATGACCCACTATGAGAAAGCTGCATGGATTTAGTCATAAGCTTATCTCATGTATAACTGCGTCACAACGCCCTATGACCCGAGACCATCATGGATTCCTACATGATGAGTCACGACCTTTGACCTAGTCAAAAGTCACCTTTGACCGGAGTGATGATAAAGGCTGGGATCGGGATCAGTGGTTTGCATGCGGAGGAATGTGAATGGTCAAGATGGAATTTGTCCCTCACATTTGTAGAGATATAATATTGGGCCGCTCGATGAGTGAGTCTAAGAAATGTACGGCCGTACTGTGATGGAAAGGAGTTTCCATTTTCACTTATTAGACTACTCGAGAATCGAGAAAGTAATGGTCAAGAAAAGGAAGTTGACATTATCCATGCCTCATCCTTGACCAAATTATCGCGTGACAAAAGGGACGTGATATGGTTGTACGATAGGTTGTATCGTGTCATCGATCCCCATGTGAATTGGGTACTCGCAATGTCTTGCTAGAGGCCGCTTGCGATTTGTGGGGTCGACACGGTGTTGGCCCACCGCCAATCTCATATGGGCTGCGGGTCGCACACAAGAATAACTCAACACGAGCGAATGTGTCCAGATTCATTGAATCTTAGATACGTCTAAGATTTAATGAATACTGAATTTAATCTAGGATATATATATATATATGTGTGTGTGTGTATATATATATATTAAATTCGAAATTCATATATGTTAATATTATTAATAGAGATTATAATATTAACATATTTGTTTTGTATTTAATTTATTTGATAAATTAAATATCTAAAACAAATTGAGATATTGTATCTCATTTAATTTTCGAATAAAGATATCGTATATCATTTTAATATTAAATTGAGATATGGTATCTCAAATTTAAATTAAATAGATAGATATTATTTCTCGGATTTAATTTATAGAGATAAATTAAATCGTAAGGCTTTTAATTTGGATTAAATAAATGGATTTGATTAGATCTATTAGATGGATTTAATTAATACATTTATTTTAATCCAGATTCCAAATTCAAATTTCAAATCAGGTTTTAATGCGGATTAAATACGTTACATCAGATTTGATTGATGTAATTAATGTATTTTAATCCATATTTGAAATTTGAATTTCAAAATTAATGAGGATTAATTTTATATAATGCGCCGAACGGGTTTAGAAAACTTACGAGACATTTTGTCGAGCGCAATCGAAAGCCGCGAGAAAAATCCTAGAGTGGAAAATCAAGAGACACGCACAAGAGGTGCTAGCACGCCGCCGTAGCCGTGTTCGGGAGTTGTTCGTGTGGATACGGTGGAGGAAGACGATCCTACGAGTTGTCTTCACGATCGAGGAGGTAGCCCACCTATTCAATGAAGAACAAGCGAAGAAACGAATTCTCCTAAGGTAATTTTGGATTCCCTAGCCTTGTTTAAACGCACCTGAGTGATCCTCGGGACGGGATTCGTAAGTTTTTTTTAATCCGCTGCGTTGTACGGATCCCAACAGTTACTCGGGCCACAAATATGTTACTCAAGTAACTTATGCCTCTGTTGACCTCTGTTTTTGGACACACTAACAGAGCATCCTGCAAAACATTTACTAGATACTCCGAAGCTTAACTCGCAATCATAATTCAATTAAATCTTACATATGACTAATGAAGGTGATTACTTACAATTCATTGGGACTAACAGTTTCTCAGTTCTCAAGGAGAGGCTTTTGCTTGGGCACTATATTACCCTGGAATCGTAGGGATTGCTTTTGGCTCTGCTTATTACCATTTGAAGCCAGACAATAGTCGAGTTTTATAGGACACTTTACCGGTTAGTATTATTTGTCTTCTTGATTTGACAACGTATATATTCTAAGGGTTGAGCTGGTTTCCACTCCGTAACTGCTATTTATTATCTCTAAGAGGCAAGATCAGTTTCAAAAACGAAAAGGGTGTAATTTTTTATTGTAAATGGAAGTCATAACCATGAGTATGATTTGAAAGTTTGTGGTCAATTTGGTATTGGATGCGTGGTTTTCTCAACTAAAGTTAGGTTCTTGGATTTGTCAACTGTAGATGATGGTGGCCTACGCCTCTCTTTTCTCTTGTTTGGTTATTGAAAGAATTGGCTAGAGAATTTGGTTATGTTGTTTGTTTACACTTCTTTTTGCTTCCTTTCTTAGTGTAGCTTATGAACGGTTAGTTATTTATTTTCGGTATATTCCAAGTTGCTTATCTCTCTCTCTCTCTCTCTCTCTCTCTTTGATTTCTTTTATCTTAAAATGCTAAAACTATTATTGAGCTTTTTGTTGAATTCTGTTCGCTAGTTGGTTGGAGGATTTATAGTGATATTAGGTTCTACGTGATATTCCAGTTGATTCTTCCTTTCGCTATTCCAGGAGTGGCATTTATGCACCTTTCCGGATATACTCACTCACCTTATTGGTTTGGTCAACGGGTCAACTTTGGACTTGGTTATTTGATGCCCTTTCTAACTATATTTGGTTGCCTATTCTCGCTTTTAATGCTGGAAAGCAGCTACTTGTAATTTCAAATAGTTACTCGAATAAAATTTTATGCGGTGATGCAATTTTGAGATTCATTCTCTCGCTTATGAGTTGCGTTAATTTTTCTTTGGCCTAATAATTTGATATGTGTTTATGAAAAAGAAACATGAGTTGATTCTTTCTTTTCTCGACTTCATCTAATGACCTAACCATCTTTTACCATGCGTGTGATTCGACAAGGGAGAGGAGGAGCTGATGTGTCAACCCGGCCAATTTCTATCCTTGCGTGGTCATCCATCGACGCAATGTGTCAATTTAACGGTCCACATAGCAATTTCATGACGGTAGGGCATTTTTGCTACAATTTTAATACTTCTCGGGCAAATAAAAGACAAAAAAACTTTCGTCTTACCAATGCTTCATAGTGAAAACTTCCATGGCATTTAAGACCTTTATCCCTATAAGCTAATGATACACAATATATACTATGATAAAATAATTTTCTTTTTTTTTTTACTTCCTTAAAAAATAGCCAACTTCCTTTTATATTAAGATTTAAGAATGAGAGGCAGTACTATTTACTACCATCATACCTAAATATAATAAATATATAGGTTTTTAGTCTTTCTCGTTTTTATAATACATAATTTATGATGGGAAAAAACTTAACATCAAATTGATTATATCAATTAGGTTAAGTTTGGATTTTTTTTAAAGAAAATCGCATTATAATTTTGTTGGACTGTTATTATTTATAAAAAAAAATGTGATTGGAGAACTTGACCTAAGTTTGATGTTTTCCCCCTTCCCAACAAAAATTAACATCGTTTTCTCCATCTCGTAATAAATTATCTTTTATAATATCATAATTTATTTTGCTAAAAAAGGTATTATTATTCCATTAGCAACAGATTTGAAAAGAATGAAAAAAAAATAGATAAATAAGTTTATATGTTTACATATTTTTTACAACTACTAATTATATGGGAAAAAAGACAAATAAATACCATATGAATTTGTAAAACCCCCGAAGCCCATCGAATTTGTAAAAGACTAAGAGGTGACAAAGATTTTTGAGAGTTATGCAAATTCATGCAAAATAACCATAATGCCCTTCAGCGCTTCAGAGAGAGAGAGAGAGAGAGACGAATAGGCTCGATTTCCATAACTGGCGAAGCTCACGTTCGCCGTCTTGACCCTCCGTCGTCGACACCGAACCTGCCACCTTGGACGCCGCACCGGATGACACAGTCAAAAAAAGAAGAAAAAAAACTGAGACATAACCTTAGCGTTGAGGGACATTGGAAGAAGAAGACGACACGGTGACGAAAGATGACGGAAGAAGAAGAAGAAGAGGGGGGGACGAGTGCACACTCAAGTGTACTCGAGTTCACCTCTCTCTCTTTGAAGGCTGAAGGGCATTATCATCATTTTGCATGAATTTGCATAACTCTCAAAATCTTTGTCACCTCCTTGTCTTTTTACAAATTCGGTGGGCTTCGGAAGTTTTGTAAATTCGGATGGTATTTATTCATCTTTTTCCCTAATTATATTTGGAGAGGAAGGAAATAGATCTTGAAATATTCAAGATTCAATTATTCTAAACTCAAAATCTACTGTTTAATTAAAATAAAAAGAATAAAAAAAATCATCATCATCATCATCATAACGATGCTAAAAGCGAAATAATCATACCATACATACATACTACGGAGTAATAGATTTAAAGCTTAAGTGGTCCACATCAAGGATAGTACCACCAGAAAATGGGGGAAAACATCAAAATAACAACTTTTAGCAAAAAATATACCAAAATAACGCAGTTTTGAAAGTATTGACTAGAATATGGTTGTTTTGGGCCAGCCACGTCGTCAAGTACGACGACACTATTAGTGCCGTCGACCGTCTAACGCCACAACCAGTTTGACGCCTCACTTTTTTAAATAATATTTTTTTTGTATAATCAATTGATGTCACACTTTTGTGTGGCATCAATTGATGGTTCTGACGCCACACAAAAAAGTGTGGTGTCATTGTGGCGTCGATATAGTATGACGGCACCGACTTAGCGACGTAATTGGCCCAAAACAACCCTATTCTCGGTAAATACTTTCAAAACTATATTATTTTAGTACATTTTTTGCTAAAAGTTGTTATGTTGGTGTTTGTCCCCCAGAAAATGTGGACAAAATCTAGTCTATCAAAAAGATGCGAGAACAGTCTGAGAAATGAACACCACGAACCTAGTAGCCAGTTGTATGTTTACTAGAGGTTGCGAATTTGATCTGCTTTTTGTATCTTAGGACTTAATGTTTGTTATTGTAATTGGAAAAAAAAGGTGTGAGGAATGAACTGTGAAGTGGAAGCTGAAACCTCTAAAACCTAAATTTTATTTAACAAATTTTCAAAATCTGAAATGTAAAAATAATTTTTTGAAAATAAATCCTATTATATTTTGTGTTAGCAATTAAAAAGGTCTGGAACTCAAAGAGAAAACAGAATAGCTTTGAGAGCCACAAATACAAGATACATTTATTTTCTTTTTTGACAACGAAAATATATTTTATAATATTGCTCAACTAAAATAATTAATCCAACAAAAAATTTAAACTTAAACATAAAGGTTTTAAATTAAATTTACTAATTTAGTCATTATCCCTTTGACCTCGAGTTGGTGAATTTAACTTACTCTTTCGCGGAGAAAACAAAAGACAGCCAATAGTAATAACAACACAATGATGTGATGTCACCTTTCTTATTCATGCACAGGGAGAAATATATAGTGAAAAAACAAACGAAAAGCACCATTATGATTTAAAAACAGCGAAGGTTCACGGCGGTGACAAGTGGATGTGACAGACAACGGCAAAGGTTGTATTACAGAGTAAATCTCTCTCAAAACAGAGGATTTCAGTGGCCAGAAAAACATAGAGGCTAAAGATAAACCAAACAAACGAAAGGACAACAAAACACCATTAATGATTAAAAATAGCAAAGGTTTGACGGTGGTTGACGGCGACAAGGCGGATGGTGGTGGATGAGACAAACGACGAACAAAGATTTTATCTAAAACAAATATCCACAGCAATACAGCAGTAACGAAAGCTAGTATAATAAAGGGTCAGCAAACCCACCAAAACTAGGTGTGCGACCCGGGTCAGATTCGGATTAGTCGGGGTGAAGACCCGATGAACCGGGTGGGCAACAAAAAAAAAAGGGGTCAGCAAACCCCAGCAGACTAGCCACTCAGCTCCAATCTTTATCATGAACTCCGGCGAGATCAAGTTGTCTTCTCCGCCGGTGCATCACTGATCACCGGAAGTATGGGGCTGATCATCCTTCTTTGGGGGTGGTTTGCGGCCATGTACCGGTACTTTTTCCTACAACATTGGGATCTTTCTTAGCGGGGGTTGAAGAAGAAGTAACCCCAGAAGAGGGCGTAATAGAAGGATAGCCCAGAGGCATGCTCTCTCCATTAGAACTCATCTTCCCCAAACTCTTAACAATCGAGGAGGAGAAGCAGGGCAATTTATACAGGCCTCATTCAAGATTGTGGGACCCAATATAACATTTTTTATTTATTAAACGTAACAGTTCAAAATATCAGAGTTCTAATATTAAAATGAAATCCAAGTTAGTTCTAAGGATAAAATATTAAAAAGGAACTAGAAGTATTTAAATTAAGCACAGTCATCACATCAATGCAACTAGAAGACCCGTAACATCGGATTGTGACAGATTAAAAAGGAACTTTCGACAAGGAGTGCAGCTGATAAGAGAAGATAACGCATTGATGATTCTTGCATCTTCGACACTGATTTTCATTTCTGCTTGTTTGAATAAGACGGCCGAGAGAATTGAGAAAAAGAAAAACTGAAGAAAACTTAGGGGTAAGGTAAGATCCACAACATTCCTGATGGTTAATTTTACTTATTATATGACTTTCATGTAAAGTTTCATGTAAAGTTTCATGAGGTTGAAAACAAAAATTTTGTTTAGTTATTGCGGAAACCTGTAACACCTTACGGTCCTCATGAATTATTAACCTTAACTCATTACACTAATTAGTTAATAATTATTAATCCGTAACTCTTTACGGTATTCACAAGTGTTACGGACCTGGATAAGGCCCATATTCAATATATGGCCCAGCAAGGAACATATCACATATCAGGATCTACCTATAATAAAGGAGGATCCAATCTTATCTGTAAGTTCTGGCTGAACCCAAGAGGGGGGGTGAATTGGGTGAAGTATAAAAATTTAGATTCTTTGAAAATCTTTTCACAATTCAGCAAATTCAACTTGTATAACGAAGTGAGTTATAAATCAATTGACAAACATTCGAATGTAAATGCTGGAAATATAAGAGATAAGGGAAGAGGATGTGCAACCGATTTATACTTGGTTCGGCCCAATCCTTGACCTACGTCCAAATCCCAAGCCTCACTTGGGATTTTCAATCCACTATCTTTAATCTTCTTGATTACACGATCTGTAATCAAGCAATCCTCTCTCTAGGATTCACTCCCCCTTACAATCTAATCAACACACCGCTTGATTACACACTCGTACTCGAAGTAATCCTCTCACTAGGATTCACTCCCCCTTACAAGTTGTAATCAACACAATGTATATCCCACTCAAGATTCCCCAATCTTGAGTAACTCTCGAAAAGATAATGTGTTTACAATAATTTTCCTCTCAAAGGAATGGATAAATAATCACTGAAGTACAAACACAATTCATTTCACTCTCTAAGCTATCTAGACAAGTAAAACAGAGTGAAAAGGATGTAGAAGCGAGTATCGCATTTTGGCATTGTAATCTTGTATCTCCACGTTTTTCTCGCTTGAATCTGTCTTCTATTTATAGGTAGAGATCAATATATGACCGTTGAGAAGATTCAATGACCGTTGGATAAAGAAATATAGCATTAGAAACTAGCCGTTAGAACTTTTGCACAGTTTTCGATGTTCGACACGGATCTGATATTTTGAAGATTTGCATCTAATCCTTCGTTTAATCACCTGAAACTTGTACACAAATGATATAAGAAGTGTTATAAATCATTTGGGTAATCATCTGGATGTTTATCGAAGAATCAAGATTTTCGAAACTTTGATTTTCTCGAACTGTAAGTGCAAACTCGAGTTTGCTCTTGAAAACTCGAGTTTTCCTTTTGTTGTCGAATGTTGGATTTGCCTCTGCCTGAGCAAAACTCGAGTTTTGGTCCAAAAACTCGAGTTTTGGAAGTTGCTCGAAGTTCGCTTTCTTCGATGAAAACTCGAGTTTTGACTTGGAAACTCGAGTTTTACTTTCTGCTGGACTTTGTTGAGTCTTCTTGAAATAACTGTCAACTTTCGAAGACCATATCTCCCTGTTCTGAACTCCGTTTTGGTCCGTTCAACTCTTGATGGAAAGCTCTGTGAGTCTACTTTCAAATGCCACCGATTTCAGCTCAATTGGATTTGTAGTTTGTGAGTTACACTCAAAACATTGAAGCTTGGTTTTCTGTGTGGCGTGGATTTCTATGTCAACTTCAACAATTCATAGCTCCTTGATCTGAACTCCTTTAGGCTTGAATTTTATATCAAAATGACGCATTAGAAGTCTAGTTTCATATGTCTTTGGTTTCGTCTCAATCCGATCTCTGGTTTGTGAGATATCATCGAAATACCAGAGGTCGCCCGTGCTGAACGTGAAACAGAGTTGCTGAAGAGCTGATCACCGCTGGAAACTCGAGTTTTGCCTTGGAAACTCGAGTTTTCTTAGTCCAGAGAGGCCAGAGATGCTGAAGACACCCCAAACTCGAGTTTTGAGTTGCAAACTCGAGTTTTGAGTTCCAAACTCGAGTTTTGTATTCCAAACTCGAGTTTTCTCCTATCCGAGAGGCAAATCACTACAAATAGTAGGAAACTCGAGTTTTGACTTGGAAACTCGAGTTTTCTCATCCCGAAGCTGATTTTTGCTGACTTTAACTCCAAATTGAGCCATTCCAACTTCCATATGATCTTGGATGCTTCTAGCTTCAATATAAGAACTTGGAAAATTAAATCTTCATTCCATACATCAAGTTCTTCATACTTCCATCTCCCAACTTGATCATTCTTCATCACTCAACTCTTTCTTTCATCTCTTAACTCCTTCTTGGTTATTCTCCTTAATTTAGCTTGGATTGATCTACATTAAATACAACAGTTAGTCAAATTAGGAGATAACTATATTACTCAATCTTTTTGCTTTTAACAATGGCATCTATATAAGACATCATCAAAACTAATCATAACCAACATTCTCCCCCTTTTTGATGATGGCAAATACTATAAGAAAAATATGTATGAATATGAAACTACATTAGATGCAACATATTTTTCTTGCCATTCTCTCCCCTTATTTGTCATTAGCAAAAAGTTGAAGTAAAGAGGAAATGTTTAAAGAGAGAACTATGAAACCAGATTAGAAAGAGTCAAAGAACTGATTTTCTCTCCTCGATTTGAAATTGTTTTCATTATGAATATGAAATCAGATTGGAATGTTTTTATGAAAACAAAGTTGAAAGAATTTGGAGAGGTTTTCAAGACATCTTTCACAATTAAAGCATATAGATACCAAACATGTGCAAACTTTCTACTTGAATATAAAAAGGTAGAGTTTAGAAATGCTCATGTTGGTTTTGTAAATTGATGAATCATTGATGAAGTCCATTTGCTTGCTGTATGAAATTCGGTTGTGTTGCCATGGCCTGAGATGAAGCAGTGGTAGGCTCTCTTCGTTGTTGTGTGAGATTCTTTGAAGGGGCTCAATAGCAAGATCATGAATATCCTGTACAATGTAAATAGGATGAAAGTACTGGCTTCTTGAAGGTTATCGCATCTGAATATGATCAGTACTCAGCTTCCATCCCTTGCTCTTTCTTCATAGACCATCTATGTAGAGCACATCTCAACTTCAATGATCGATCGCCAAAGCACCTTTCCTTAATTTAATGGTTTCTCCTTGTTGTGTATTAAGGAAAGTTGTAACACAACCAAATCTCCTGCTATAAATTAAAAACTTTCTTTCCAAAAGATATCACAATATTCCTTTCGAAAAGATATTTTCAAATAATAATGAAAGGAAAATATGATATTAACTCATCATCAAAACTAATAAAAGATAGTGAATGCAGATGAGTATGCTTAAAAGAGTTTCCTTCAAATAAAGGAGATGAACTTTTAAGAATATAAAACACATATGAATGTGAAGCTCCCCCTTAATGAATGCATAGCTAAAATGTGAAGTTCCCTTTCATGATATCAAATAATATTGAGACACCAAATATTATGAGGTTTGGAAATATGTTTACTCACAACATGACACCTCAGATTTAAGAACTTTCAAGTTCACTTGGGTGGACTTGAAGTTGATATAAAGAAATCACTTATACTCTTATGATGATAGAAAAGTTTAAAGCATAAGGAGCATTTTTAAAAATGATTTTTCTTAGGTTAAACTTCATGAAATAAAATTGAATGAATGAAATCAAGTTAGCCTAGAAAGTGATATAAGAACAGAGAAATGATTATGATATATGAATATTATTTCAAAATACAATACCTCACTCAAGTAATATTGTAATTACTTGAGCCATAATCATTTGCAATCCATAGATGCATTATTGGCTAATCACATTCTGATGATGTGACCAATATTGAGGATCGCTGGATGTGAATGAGCTTCAAGAGGATAAGTCTTTATAGCCACCAATTGCTCGAATGCATCTTAGAAGCGAGAAATCCCAAATGAGCTTTGAATTGGATCTCAAAATTAGTTTCTCACGCTCATAGCTTCTCATCAAGCGAGTATGCTCCTTATCATCTTGGTTTAAGCTTCTTGCTAGTGTTGGGATGTCACTTAAGTGATGCCATAGAATTTGCTTGACATAGCCACTTTGAAATGATCTATTTTGTTGGCCTATGTTCTTTGTGTCCAACAACAGAACATTTTGGTCAACTCCTGCAAAAATATATGTTCTTTGGTACTCAATGATTCTTGAGTCCACAACTGATTAGACATGACAACTCTTAAGCTCTTATAGAATTAAATCATATGATATTTGAGCAAAGAGTATAACAAGTCAATCTAAGATTAAGAACATAATTTTACCCAATCAAATAAGTTCATGCCAATGAATCAAATAGGGTAACAACTAAATGATACCAAAAATGTTATTTCTCAATGACAATTTGTGAATACACTTTATGTAGAAAAGATGTCATTGATAAGAATGCATGTAAATTTGATCAATGAGTATAGAAAATCTTATCTATAAAGATAAGCATTTATCAACTCACAATTCATGAATGAGATCAGATTTTTCAAGAAAGATAATGAAATATGCAAAGTACTTCAAATCTTGAATGTTCTTTTAAAAATGTGATAATGCATTATGAAATCAAAATTTTCATAAATAAAAGATTCATTTTTGAAACATGCTTGAAAAATCGATGCTCATGTTAAACATGGTGGAAGTCAATAGATTTAATGAATATATCAATATGCTTGATTTGGAGAACATGTTGAACATTGAAGTTAACATGTTGAAGAATTTTCTGAAAAGCAAAAGTCATGAGGTCCAACTAGTTAGAGAATGAAATAATCTTGCTTTTAGAAGATTTCAAGCAAAACATTGAATTCCAAATATCAATATGTGAAAGATAAGGAAAAACTCAACTGGAGAAATTTGAAGCATATCCAACATTCAATAAGCATAAGTAACAATATTAACTTCTAGTTTTGAAATATCATTTGAATGCAATCAAAGTATGGATATTTTTCAAAATCATTTGTATGCATTTGCATAAAAATAGTGTGAATTGAAATCCAAACAAATTTTAGATTTGTGCATTTCAAAAATATGAACTCAAAAAGTTATTCACAGATTCACTTGTTTTGATCATCAAAGATTCACTAACAAATTGATTAAACATAGTTAGGAGTATTAGTGATTGATGATAGGAAGTATTTAGATAATACATGAAGATTTCGTAAATCTGGAAAAAAAAAACTGATTATCAAATTGAGTGCTGAAAACTGGAGTTTTCAAATGAAAACTAGAGTTTGTCATCACAAGCAAAAAAACTCGAGTTTCCATATCAAAACTCGAGTTTTGGACTATTCATGTCTAAAATGAGTTTTAGTCCAAAACATCAAAACTTGAGTTTTCATTCAAAACTTGAGTTTTCAAAATATTGAATAAGAGCAAAGCTTTCTGTTTGATCAAAACTCAAGTTTCCAAACCAAAACTTGAGTTTTGGACTATTCATGACTAAAATGAGTTTTAGTCCAAAACATCAAAACTTGAGTTTTCATTCAAAACTTGAGTTTTCAAAACATTAAAAAGTGCAATGCTCTCGGCTTGCCCAAAACTCGAGTTTCCAAACCAAAACTCGAGTTTTCATTTAAAATATGAAAACGTTGAGAAATCTATGCCAAGTCAAAACTGGAGTTTTCATATCAAAACTCAAGTTTTCTCAAGTTGAAAACTTTGGTAACTCTCTCAAGTTTTCTCATAGCTAAAACTTGAGTTTCCAAATGGAAACTAGAGTTTTCAACTCTAAACTGGATTTTGCTTTGACAAGAAACTTGCTAATTGAAATTAAATAAGTTTCAAAACCTTTTAGCTTAATCAAAAACAAACCAAAAAATCAATTTCATGTAATCATAGTATGAGGTAAGAATTAGATATCACCGTAATTCCTCTTATCCTCATAAAAGCTTGCTTGGTTGACATGAATTGATGTAGATAACTCCCTTTTTGAAGTTCACCATCAACATTAAGCATAGCTTGTTTAGCTTTCTCAAAAACTTGAATCATTTCTCTATGTTGCATTCTTGAGAAGCTTTCTTTCATCCTATAAAACTTTATAAATCTTTTTCTTTCTTGGTATCCAACTTTACTAGGATCCAATCATTGTTAGCTTGTAGGAACCGAAATTCACATGCTGTTATGAATATAATCAATTCAGAACAATAAAGCACAGTGAATTAATCATGAGTTCATGCATAAAGAAATACTTTCTTTTCAAATCACCATGAATGCATAAAGAGTTCAACCTATTGAACGTTGCAATCTGTTTAAAAATATATATATCAGGATGTGAAAACCCAATTTAAAACAAATAGTTTGCAATGCTCATTCCTAAGGTTACAAAATATAAAACCTCAATGATTATTTCAGATGATCGCATGGGAGGTTTTACCTTTGCATACCTTAGCCTTAGGTACTTGAAGGATTGCATTCGCTCACCCAATTTATCATTCGTTGATACTTTGTCTTTTTGAATTTAGTCTTGGGATGAGGCAATGCTTTCTCACATGATGTAGACTGCAAGAATCTTTTCCCTTGTGCATGAGAGATCCTTCTTTTCTTATCTTCCTCAAGATGGTTGAATGGTATTTTGTGGTAATCCATTCTTGAGGTAGATGATACTCTTCTTGCTTGTATCCATTGCTTCCTTTGATATTTAAACCTTGTAGTTCCAGCAATGGGTGCCTTGAGAGTTCTCGTGCTTGTTATAGATGCTATGATCTTCTTCATTGGTTCATGAGGAACTCTTGGCTTCTTCTTTATCTTCTCTGTACCTTGATGTCCATTGATATTCAAATCATCCTGCACACATGGAGTACTAGATGGACATTTTGGTACCCACTTATACTTGGGTCCTTGACTGTTAGCATTGGACCTTGATTGTCCTTTAGCAACCCAAATAAATTTATTTCTCACATTAGAATTTCTCCTAATATAGCATGTATGAGAAATATGTCCAGATTTTCCACAATAATTGCAAATAATAGAATTATGCTTATTATGAACAGACTTTGCAAGAATTGTGTGAGTCTAGTGAATGCAATGTCAAGTGACTCATATTTGTATATTCTTTCTTCTCACATGATTTTCCAGCATCATTTTCGAAAATATGTTTGTTTTTCAAAATAGAATCAGTAAATGATTGAAAAACAACTCTATGTGATTGTTCAAAAACATTTTCCTTATCTACACAAGAAGAATTGGAATTGTTTACCTCATGTGCATCTTGAGCTCTAGCTAATGAATGATCACGATCGTCTATGAGCTCATCTTGGGAATCCTCTTCCTCTTGTTCTTTTGTGTTGACTAGATCATGAAAGAATTCAATGATTTCTCCTTCTTCATTCTCCACTTCCAATTGTTCATCAATTGTGGATACACAGCTTATAGTTTCAGATGAACTGTCAACACTTTCAACTTCAACACAATTGTTAGAAGCATATATAGAATTAAGAGTATCCCAAATTTCTTTAGCACTAGAGAAAAGCTTGATTTTCTGAAAATCATTTTCGCTTAAAGCACAATGAAGGATTTTCATTGCTCTAATGTTCAAAGAAAACATCTTCATTTCTTTGTCTCATCCAATCCTTTCTTGGTTTGAAATCAAAAGCATTTGTAAAAACATTCCACATATAAAAATCAGTTGCTTTGATAAAACTAGTCATTCTAGCTTTCCAAAACCAAAAATCAATTTCTTTAAAAAGCGGTGGAATGGTAAAATCAGAACCTTCTGAAAATGAAGAACACCCGAAATCAGCCATTGAAACTCTTGAGACGGTTAAGTCCTTTAAACAAGAGCCTAGCTTTGATACCAAATGTAAGTTCTGGCTGAACCCAAGAGGGGGGGTGAATTGGGTGAAGTATAAAAATTTAGATTCTTTGAAAATCTTTTCACAATTCAGCAAATTCAACTTGTATAACAGAAGTGAGTTATAAATCAATTGACAAACATTCGAATGTAAATGCTGGAAATATAAGAGATAAGGGAAGAGGATGTGCAAACTGATTTATACTGGTTCGGCCCAATCCTTGACCTACGTCCGGTCCCCCAAGCCTCACTTGGGATTTTCAATCCACTATCTTTAATCTTCTTGATTACACGATCAGAATCGAAGCAATCCTCTCTCTAGGATTCACTCCCCCTTACAATCTCTAATCAACACACCGCTTGATTACACACTCGTACTCGAAGTAATCCTCTCACTAGGATTCACTCCCCCTTACAAGTTGTAATCAACACAATGTATATCCCACTCAAGATTCCCCAATCTTGAGTAACTCTCGAAAGATAATGTGTTTACAATAATTTTCCTCTCAAAGGAATGGATAAATAATCACTGAAGTACAAACACAATTCATTTCACTCTCTAAGCTATCTAGACAAGTAAAACAGAGTGAAAAGGATGTAGAAGCAGAGTATCAGCATTTTGGCATTGTAATCTTGTATCTCCACGTTTTTCTGCTTGAATCTGTCTTCTATTTATAGGTAGAGATCAATATATGACCGTTGAGAAGATTCAATGACCGTTGGATAAAGAAATATAGCTGTTAGAAACTAGCCGTTAGAACTTTTGCACGGTTTTCGATGTTCGACACGATCTGATATTTTGAAGATTTGCATCTAATCCTTCGTTTAATCACCTGAAACTTGTACACAAATGATATAAGAAGTGTTATAAATCATTTGGGTAATCATCTGGATGTTTATCGAAGAATCAAGATTTTCGAAACTTTGATTTTCTCGAACCAAAGTGCAAACTCGAGTTTGCTCTTGAAAACTCGAGTTTTCCTTTTGTTGTCGAATGTTGGATTTGCCTCTGCCTGAGCAAAACTCGAGTTTTGGTCCAAAAACTCGAGTTTTGGAAGTTGCTCAAGTTCGCTGCTCTCGTCGATGAAAACTCGAGTTTTGACTTGGAAACTCGAGTTTTACTTTCTGCTGGACTTTGTTGAGTCTTCTTGAAATAACTGTCAACTTTCGAAGACCATATCTCCCTGTTCTGAACTCCGTTTTGGTCCGTTCAACTCTTGATGGAAAGCTCTGTGAGTCTACTTTCAAATGCCACCGATTTCAGCTCAATTGGATTTGTAGTTTGTGAGTTACACTCAAAACATTGAAGCTTGGTTTTCTGTGTGGCGTGGATTTCTATGTCAACTTCAACAATTCATAGCTCCTTGATCTGAACTCCTTTAGGCTTGAATTTTATATCAAAATGACGCATTAGAAGTCTAGTTTCATATGTCTTTGGTTTCGTCTCAATCCGATCTCTGGTTTGTGAGATATCATCGAAATACCAGAGGTCGCCCGTGCTGAACGTGAAACAGAGTTGCTGAAGAGCTGATCACCGCTGGAAACTCGAGTTTTGCCTTGGAAACTCGAGTTTTCTTAGTCCATAGATGCTGAAGACACCCCAAACTCGAGTTTTGAGTTGCAAACTCGAGTTTTGAGTTCCAAACTCGAGTTTTGTATTCCAAACTCGAGTTTTCTCCTATCCGAGAGGCAAATCACTACAACAGTAGGAAACTCGAGTTTTGACTTGGAAACTCGAGTTTTCTCATCCCGAAGCTGATTTTTGCTGACTTTAACTCCAAATTGAGCCATTCCAACTTCCATATGATCTTGGATGCTTCTAGCTTCAATATAAGAACTTGGAAAATTAAATCTTCATTCCATACATCAAGTTCTTCATACTTCCATCTCCCAACTTGATCATTCTTCATCACTCAACTCTTTCTTTCATCTCTTAACTCCTTCTTGGTTATTCTCCTTAATTTAGCTTGGATTGATCTACATTAAATACAACAGTTAGTCAAATTAGGAGATAACTATATTACTCAATCTTTTTGCTTTTAACAATGGCATCTATATAAGACATCATCAAAACTAATCATAACCAACATTCTCCCCCTTTTTGATGATGGCAAATACTATAAGAAAAATATGTATGAATATGAAACTACATTAGATGCAACATATTTTTCTTGCCATTCTCTCCCCCTTATTTGTCATTAGCAAAAAGTTGAAGTAAAGAGGAAATGTTTAAAGAGAGAACTATGAAACCAGATTAGAAAGAGTCAAAGAACTGATTTTCTCTCCTCGATTTGAAATTGTTTTCATTATGAATATGAAATCAGATTGGAATGTTTTTATGAAAACAAAGTTGAAAGAATTTGGAGAGGTTTTCAAGACATCTTTCACAATTAAAGCATATAGATACCAAACATGTGCAAACTTTCTACTTGAATATAAAAAGGTAGAGTTTAGAAATGCTCATGTTGGTTTTGTAAATTGATGAATCATTGATGAAGTCCATTTGCTTGCTGTATGAAATTCGGTTGTGTTGCCATGGCACGAGATGAAGCAAATAGGCTCTCTTCGTTGTTGTGTGAGATTCTTTGAAGGGGCTCAATAGCAAGATCATGAATATCCTGTACAATGTAAATAGGATGAAAGTACTGGCTTCTTGAAGGTTATCGCATCTGAATATGATCGTACTCGCCTTCCATCCCTTGCTCTTTCTTCATAGACCATCTATGTAGAGCACATCTCAACTTCAATGATCGATCGCCAAAGCACCTTTCCTTAATTTAATGGTTTCTCCTTGTTGTGTATTAAGGAAAGTTGTAACACAACCAAATCTCCTTATAAATTAAAAACTTTCTTTCCAAAAGATATCACAATATTCCTTTCGAAAAGATATTTTCAAATAATAATGAAAGGAAAATATGATATTAACTCATCATCAAAACTGATAAAAGATAGTGAATGCAGATGAGTATGCTTAAAAGAGTTTCCTTCAAATAAAGGAGATGAACTTTTAAGAATATAAAACACATATGAATGTGAAGCTCCCCCTTAATGAATGCATAGCTAAAATGTGAAGTTCCCTTTCATGATATCAAATAATATTGAGACACCAAATATTATGAGGTTTGGAAATATGTTTACTCACAACATGACACCTCGGATTTAAGAACTTTCAAGTTCACTTGGGTGGACTTGAAGTTGATATAAAGAAATCACTTATACTCTTATGATGATAGAAAAGTTTAAAGCATAAGGAGCATTTTTAAAAATGATTTTTCTTAGGTTAAACTTCATGAAATAAAATTGAATGAATGAAATCAAGTTAGCCTAGAAAGTGATATAAGAACAGAGAAATGATTATGATATATGAATATTATTTCAAAATACAATACCTCACTCAAGTAATATTGTAATTACTTGAGCCATAATCATTTGCAATCCATAGATGCATTATTGGCTAATCACATTCGATGATGTGACCAATATTGAGGATCGTTGGATGTGAATGAGCTTCAAGAGGATAAGTCTTTATAGCCACCAATTGCTCTGAATGCATCTTAGAAGCAGAAATCCCAAATGAGCTTTGAATTGGATCTCAAAATTAGTTTCTGCTCATAGCTTCTCATCAAGCGAGTATGCTCCTTATCATCTTGGTTTAAGCTTCTTGCTAGTGTTGGGATGTCACTTAAGTGATGCCATAGAATTTGCTGACATAGCCACTTTGAAATGATCTATTTTGTTGGCCTATGTTCTTTGTGTCCAACAACAGAACATTTTGGTCAACTCCTGCAAAAATATATGTTCTTTGGTACTCAATGATTCTTGAGTCCACAACTGATTAGACATGACAACTCTTAAGCTCTTATAGAATTAAATCATATGATATTTGAGCAAAGAGTATAACAAGTCAATCTAAGATTAAGAACATAATTTTACCCAATCAAATAAGTTCATGCCAATGAATCAAATAGGGTAACAACTAAATGATACCAAAAATGTTATTTCTCAATGACAATTTGTGAATACACTTTATGTAGAAAAGATGTCATTGATAAGAATGCATGTAAATTTGATCAATGAGTATAGAAAATCTTATCTATAAAGATAAGCATTTATCAACTCACAATTCATGAATGAGATCAGATTTTTCAAGAAAGATAATGAAATATGCAAAGTACTTCAAATCTTGAATGTTCTTTTAAAAATGTGATAATGCATTATGAAATCAAAATTTTCATAAATAAAAGATTCATTTTTGAAACATGCTTGAAAAATCGATGCTCATGTTAAACATGGTGGAAGTCAATAGATTTAATGAATATATCAATATGCTTCAGATTTGGAGAACATGTTGAACATTGAAGTTAACATGTTGAAGAATTTTCTGAAAAGCAAAAGTCATGAGGTCCAACTAGTTAGAGAATGAAACTGAAGATTTCAAGCAAAACATTGAATTCCAAATATCAATATGTGAAAGATAAGGAAAAACTCAACTGGAGAAATTTGAAGCATATCCAACATTCAGTAACAATATTAACTTCTAGTTTTGAAATATCATTTGAATGCAATCAAAGTATGGATATTTTTCAAAATCATTTGTATGCATTTGCATAAAAATAGTGTGAATTGAAATCCAAACAAATTTTAGATTTGTGCATTTCAAAAATATGAACTCAAAAAGTTATTCACAGATTCACTTGTTTTGATCATCAAAGATTCACTAACAAATTGATTAAACATAGTTAGGAGTATTAGTGATTGATGATAGGAAGTATTTAGATAATACATGAAGATTTCGTAAATCTGGAAAAAAAAACTGATTATCAAATTGAGTCTTTGAAAACTGGAGTTTTCAAATGAAAACTAGAGTTTGTCATCATGTGCACTTAAGCAAAACTCGAGTTTCCATATCAAAACTCGAGTTTTGGACTATTCATGTCTAAAATGAGTTTTAGTCCAAAACATCAAAACTTGAGTTTTCATTCAAAACTTGAGTTTTCAAAATATTGAATAAGAGCAAAGCTTTCTGTTTGATCAAAACTCAAGTTTCCAAACCAAAACTTGAGTTTTGGACTATTCATGACTAAAATGAGTTTTAGTCCAAAACATCAAAACTTGAGTTTTCATTCAAAACTTGAGTTTTCAAAACATTAAAAAGTGCAATGCTCTCGGCTTGCCCAAAACTCGAGTTTCCAAACCAAAACTCGAGTTTTCATTTAAAATATGAAAACGTTGAGAAATCTATGCCAAGTCAAAACTGGAGTTTTCATATCAAAACTCAAGTTTTCTCAAGTTGAAAACTTTGGTAACTCTCTGTATAGCTAAAACTTGAGTTTCCAAATGGAAACTAGAGTTTTCAACTCTAAACTGGATTTTGCTTTGACAGTAAACTTGCTAATTGAAATTAAATAAGTTTCAAAACCTTTTAGCTTAATCAAAAACAAACCAAAAAATCAATTTCATGTAATCATAGTATGAGGTAAGAATTAGATATCACCGTAATTCCTCTTATCCTCATAAAAGCTTGCTTGGTTGACATGAATTGATGTAGATAACTCCCTTTTTGAAGTTCACCATCAACATTAAGCATAGCTTGTTTAGCTTTCTCAAAAACTTGAATCATTTCTCTATGTTGCATTCTTGAGAAGCTTTCTTTCATCCTATAAAACTTTATAAATCTTTTTCTTTCTTGGTATCCAACTTTACTAGGATCCAATCATTGTTAGCTTGTAGGAACCGAAATTCACATGCTTTGTTATGAATATAATCAATTCAGAACAATAAAGCACGGAATTAATCATGAGTTCATGCATAAAGAAATACTTTCTTTTCAAATCACCATGAATGCATAAAGAGTTCAACCTATTGAACGTTGCAATCTGTTTAAAAATATATATATCAGGATGTGAAAACCCAATTTAAAACAAATAGTTTGCAATGCTCATTCCTAAGGTTACAAAATATAAAACCTCAATGATTATTTCAGATGATCGCATGGGAGGTTTTACCTTTGCATACCTTAGCCTTAGGTACTTGAAGGATTGCATTCGCTCACCCAATTTATCATTCGTTGATACTTTGTCTTTTTGAATTTAGTCTTGGGATGAGGCAATGCTTTCTCACATGATGTAGACTGCAAGAATCTTTTCCCTTGTGCATGAGAGATCCTTCTTTTCTTATCTTCCTCAAGATGGTTGAATGGTATTTTGTGGTAATCCATTCTTGAGGTAGATGATACTCTTCTTGCTTGTATCCATTGCTTCCTTTGATATTTAAACCTTGTAGTTCCAGCAATGGGTGCCTTGAGAGTTCTCGTGCTTGTTATAGATGCTATGATCTTCTTCATTGGTTCATGAGGAACTCTTGGCTTCTTCTTTATCTTCTCGTACCTTGATGTCCATTGATATTCAAATCATCCCGCACACATGGAGTACTAGATGGACATTTTGGTACCCACTTATACTTGGGTCCTTGACTTTTAGCATTGGACCTTGATTGTCCTTTAGCAACCCAAATAAATTTATTTCTCACATTAGAATTTCTCCTAATATAGCATGTATGAGAAATATGTCCAGATTTTCCACAATAATTGCAAATAATAGAATTATGCTTATTATGAACAGCTTTGCAAGAATTGTGTGAGTCTAGTGAATGCAATGTCAAGTGACTCATATTTGTATATTCTTTCTTCTCACATGATTTTCCAGCATCATTTTCGAAAATATGTTTGTTTTTCAAAATAGAATCAGTAAATGATTGAAAAACAACTCTATGTGATTGTTCAAAAACATTTTCCTTATCTACACAAGAAGAATTGGAATTGTTTACCTCATGTGCATCTTGAGCTCTAGCTAATGAATGATCACGATCGTCTATGAGCTCATCTTGGGAATCCTCTTCCTCTTGTTCTTTTGTGTTGACTAGATCATGAAAGAATTCAATGATTTCTCCTTCTTCATTCTCCACTTCCAATTGTTCATCAATTGTGGATACCTGACTTATAGTTTCGATGAACTATCAACACTTTCAACTTCAACACAATTGTTAGAAGCATATATAGAATTAAGAGTATCCCAAATTTCTTTAGCACTAGAGCAAAGCTTGATTTTCTGAAAATCATTTTCAGTTAAAGCACAGTGAAGGATTTTCATTGCTCTAATGTTCAAAGAAAACATCTTCATTTCTTTGTCTCATCCAATCCTTTCTTGGTTTGAAATCAAAAGCATTTGTAAAAACATTCCACATATAAAAATCAGTTGCTTTGATAAAACTAGTCATTCTAGCTTTCCAAAACCAAAAATCAATTTCTTTAAAAAGCGGTGGAATGGTAAAATCAGAACCTTCTGAAAATGAAGAACACCCGAAATCAGCCATTGAAACTCTTGAGACGGTTAAGTCCTTTAAACAAGAGCCTAGCTTTGATACCAAATGTAAGTTCTGGCTGAACCCAAGAGGGGGGGTGAATTGGGTGAAGTATAAAAATTTAGATTCTTTGAAAATCTTTTCACAATTCAGCAAATTCAACTTGTATAACAGAAGTGAGTTATAAATCAATTGACAAACATTCGAATGTAAATGCTGGAAATATAAGAGATAAGGGAAGAGGATGTGCAAACTGATTTATACTGGTTCGGCCCAATCCTTGACCTACGTCCAGTCCCCAAGCCTCACTTGGGATTTTCAATCCACTATCTTTAATCTTCTTGATTACACGATCTCATGCAAGCAATCCTCTCTCTAGGATTCACTCCCCCTTACAATCTGTAATCAACACACTTTGCTTGATTACACACTCGTACTCAAGTAATCCTCTCACTAGGATTCACTCCCCCTTACAAGTTGTAATCAACACAATGTATATCCCACTCAAGATTCCCCAATCTTGAGTAACTCTCGAAAAGATAATGTGTTTACAATAATTTTCCTCTCAAAGGAATGGATAAATAATCACCGAAGTACAAACACAATTCATTTCACTCTCTAAGCTATCTAGACAAGTAAAACAGTGAAAAGGATGTAGAAGCAGAGTATTAGCATTTTGGCATTGTAATCTTGTATCTCCACGTTTTTCTGCTTGAATCTGTCTTCTATTTATAGGTAGAGATCAATATATGACCGTTGAGAAGATTCAATGACCGTTGGATAAAGAAATATAGTCATTAGAAACTAGCCGTTAGAACTTTTGCACGGTTTTCGATGTTCGACACGGATCTGATATTTTGAAGATTTGCATCTAATCCTTCGTTTAATCACCTGAAACTTGTACACAAATGATATAAGAAGTGTTATAAATCATTTGGGTAATCATCTGATGTTTATCGAAGAATCAAGATTTTCGAAACTTTGATTTTCTGAACCAGAAGTGCAAACTCGAGTTTGCTCTTGAAAACTCGAGTTTTCCTTTTGTTGTCGAATGTTGGATTTGCCTCTGCCTGAGCAAAACTCGAGTTTTGGTCCAAAAACTCGAGTTTTGGAAGTTGCTCGAAGTTCGCTGCTCTTCGTCGATGAAAACTCGAGTTTTGACTTGGAAACTCGAGTTTTACTTTCTGCTGGACTTTGTTGAGTCTTCTTGAAATAACTGTCAACTTTCGAAGACCATATCTCCCTGTTCTGAACTCCGTTTTGGTCCGTTCAACTCTTGATGGAAAGCTCTGTGAGTCTACTTTCAAATGCCACCGATTTCAGCTCAATTGGATTTGTAGTTTGTGAGTTACACTCAAAACATTGAAGCTTGGTTTTCTGTGTGGCGTGGATTTCTATGTCAACTTCAACAATTCATAGCTCCTTGATCTGAACTCCTTTAGGCTTGAATTTTATATCAAAATGACGCATTAGAAGTCTAGTTTCATATGTCTTTGGTTTCGTCTCAATCCGATCTCTGGTTTGTGAGATATCATCGAAATACCAGAGGTCGCCCGTGCTGAACGTGAAACAGAGTTGCTGAAGAGCTGATCACCGCTGGAAACTCGAGTTTTGCCTTGGAAACTCGAGTTTTCTTAGTCCGAGAGGCCAGAGATGCTGAAGACACCCCAAACTCGAGTTTTGAGTTGCAAACTCGAGTTTTGAGTTCCAAACTCGAGTTTTGTATTCCAAACTCGAGTTTTCTCCTATCCGAGAGGCAAATCACTACAAATGAAGTAGGAAACTCCAGTTTTGACTTGGAAACTCGAGTTTTCTCATCCTGAAGCTGATTTTTGCTGACTTTAACTCCAAATTGAGCCATTCCAACTTCCATATGATCTTGGATGCTTCTAGCTTCAATATAAGAACTTGGAAAATTAAATCTTCATTCCATACATCAAGTTCTTCATACTTCCATCTCCCAACTTGATCATTCTTCATCACTCAACTCTTTCTTTCATCTCTTAACTCCTTCTTGGTTATTCTCCTTAATTTAGCTTGGATTGATCTACATTAAATACAACAGTTAGTCAAATTAGGAGATAACTATATTACTCAATCTTTTTGCTTTTAACAATGGCATCTATATAAGACATCATCAAAACTAATCATAACCAACATTATCTACGATCCAGGTATATCTAAATAACTATCTAACAGTTAGGATATCAGGGCCACGGATCACAGGGCCCAAGCCACATCAACCTAAGGTACACTCTATAAATAAAGAGGTAAAACCCTAAGGTACACAGGTTCTAATCCTATACTATTTACATACAGTCACACAGAGCACACACCCCACCCCCTTTTATGTGTGTTCAAACTACGTGGACTTGGATCCCTCTTCAGGGTATGTAGGCCCTAGGCATTGCTCCTAGGTCAAGTCCAAACCATCAACATCAAACATGTTAGTCCATTAGGGCTAACGTTCTTAGAACAGAACATTGGCGCCGTCCGTGGGGAACCATAAATTTCGATTCCTGTGACCTAAGATGGTCAACAATTTCAATTCCTGAATGCCAAATGAACAATCGTCAATCTACTGGAGAAGCTTTTCACAAAGAAGGCGTGATGCAGACTGAAATTTCCATGGGCTTGCACTTGAAGGAAAACCCTAACTCTTGTCATGAGAAGCCCATTTTGCTGCACATATAATTTAATCAATGAGCACCCATAAGGATTAAAGGAATATCGACGATCATCGTCGATCTTTAATGCGGTGGTGCTGTTGGATTGCATACGTTGGTCAAGGAGACGACCTTGAAGTACTTTGAGGCCGACGCCAATTTTGAGGAGGAAAGACTAACTGATGGAATTCCAATGGGTGACAGAGCGAGATAACGAAGCCGAGGTAATTGAAGTCGGCATGCAGATCTTCGGAGCTGAGACAAATTTTCATACCCGGCCTCCCGATAAAAAGAAGCAAAGTCAGCAGGGGCAGCAAGGTCCAGGTTTGGGCTATGCAGATCAGAACGATGATGGTTCTGACAAATCTATGGACCCTATCCATCTCTGAAACAACTTTCATGGGGATAACACAGGCAAACAACCCAGCAATGGCTCCACCGCCAACGCCGTGAGTGCACACGCTTATCTCGGCCTCAGTCTCAGCCGGGGATTATCTCAGCGTACACAATGTCCTTGTTGGTTCTTCTCAAAGCAGAGATTACCTCAGCCATCAAATGCGCTCGTTTATCTTCACCCCAGGCAATTGACCCTATAGGAATGACGGGTGCAGCCGAGGTCTTCCATCTATTTTCCGAAGATACCGAGATTCCAGGAGACTCCGAGATTCCAATGCCGAGATACGAGGTAGTGAGTTCGAGATGTGAATGGCTGAGATGTGGATTTTGGATAAGGATGTATGCCGACATGCTTTACGATTACTAATGCCGAGATGCTTTCGATGCCGAGAAGTGGGTTTCGGAGAAGGATACATGCTGAGATAATGATATTCCAATGACCGATGATCATCCAGCCGAGATGGTGATATACTGAGATGACCATTTGTGAACGAAAAACTCATCCACACTGTTCATCGCGGGCTTTTTCCTCCAAAGCTAAAAGTACGGCTTCACCGAGAGAAAGCAAAGGCTTTTTGTGCATGAAGGGTGGATATTCCTGGATTAGAATTAATATACTCGAATCGCGGACGTTTCTATTTATCTCCACACTTTAATCCTGAAAAGGGTTCTGAGATAATGAAATTCACCGAGACGCTGCTAGAGACTCGCCGACATCCACCATCGCCATCACGCTCTTGTAGTCGTTTAGATTAAAACCACTTCGGTTATCATCAACGGCACCGAGAGCGAACGCCTGGGAGTCTACGAGGCAGCAGCGATATGACAAAGGTTTACTACAGGTGTGGGTAGCTCTTCAAAATCGGGTATCATTGCGCTGCCCTTTCAAACCTGGATGCTGGATTTCTTGGACCTGAATGAAGCATTACGAATGCGTTAGAAGTGGATTCGAATTCCAAAGGTCTCTATCACCTGATATTGAGCAAATTCTGTTTGAGGAAAGTCACGCCATTTGGTGTGTTCGGATTTTTCATCGTCACTCTTGTTCGATCCTTGAACTTTGGGGGGCCTCCCAAGGAAAAGAACAGGTTTCTTTCCGTCTGGGATCACAGCTGAGTATGCTTCTGTCATTTTATCGATGAATAACCTGTTCAAATCATTGACAATTGCTTCAAGTCGTAAATGGTCTCCTAAAATCTGAACGGATTTCCCCTTCAAATGGCATGGAACTGTGATTGGGTTTCTAAAAACTGAAGCACATGCTTTAGTTAATACAGGATCAAGGCAATTCGTCAATATGGAAAAGAAAATCTTCAAGTGAATTATTTGAGCAATCCCTATTCATTGCTTGATCAGTAAGAGCTGCAATTTGAATCAGAATCAGAAAAAGGAGACACCTACTCACGAATATTGTGTTATGAGAGGGAAGCAAAAGTACACCCTGAATATGGCTCTCCTATTGGTCCAGGTTTTTTATTTTGGTGCAAATTTAAATGTTGGCCATTAATGTTTATTTGCTATGCGTATGTTAGTTTATTCGAACACCTCTGATATGCTTGTTGAATCACTTGAGAATTTCTTTGAGCTGGAATATTCACTAAAGGATCTAAAGTATGTTGATGCCACAAAACTTTATTTGGAGAATTTGCGTCATCTCTCTTCAGATATATGTTCAAGCAACTCCAAATGCAAAAGAGAAGCCAAGAGATATAATTATTGTTTTCTCCTCTTTATTCACAAATGGAGGTAGTGTTGGATACCGAATGGAGATTGTATTGGGCCCATGGTGGTCAAATCTCAGCTTGCAATTTTGTCAAGGTCATAGCCGTTGGACACAACTTAACTACACTAGTTATTGATTTGTCTCCAAATATGGGTGTCCTGTGGCGCTTTTTTGCAGGAATATCTGATTTCTCCAGAAATTTTTTACTGATAATATTCCACGGGAATATTTTGCTGATGATATACCATTTGCTGATGGTAATATTTCAAAGTGACGCCATGGTTGCTGATACAGGTCCTGTCAATCTGCTAAAGACGCACGAAGAACAAGTTCTTGATTCTTCCTTGACCAAGACAGGTGTTTCTTGCAAGAGGCAAATTGAGTATGACTCAGTTTATGATGATGCAAATGGTATTGTCAATAACGTTGGATGGCACTAGTGGAAAAAAGGGCTTTAAAACCACCTCATTTAGACCGAAGTAATGACGCACCGGTCTTAATAGTATGACTGGTGGCAGTTTTGTAAATATAAAGAACTTCTTGGACCACATCCTAATGAGCATCGGTCTTAATAGTATGACCGGTGGCAATTTTGTAAATATAAAGAACTTCTTGGACCGCATCCTTTATCAATGAGTCTTAAATATATTATTTAGACCGCTTAACAAAACAAACGGTCTTAAAAATGTTATTGAAAAAAACTGAAAGTTCAAATTTCTTTATAGAGAAATCTCAACAGGGGCTGACTTATATTTTCTACGGTCCAAAATAATGAGGAAAAAATTAAATAAACGTTTAAGACCAGATATATATAAAAGGCGGTCTTAAATATTATACTTTTTAGACCGGACATAAATTGTGACCGGTACTAAATAGTTTATTACTTTGAAGTTCGGAGTTTAATAAACGACGGTCTTAAAACTTAACATTTAAGAACGTGTTTTTAGTTCATCCGGTCTTAAAAATAAAGCGCCAAATATATTCTTCTTCGCGCGAAACGTTCCTTACGACTTACGTTGTCCCTCTGAACTCTGAAACCCCTCTTCTTGTTGTGAAACCACTCTTCCTTGTGCATTACCTCTCTTCCTCGCCCACGTGAAACGTTACCTTACGACTTACGTTGTCCCTCTGAACTCTGAAACCCCTCCTCTTGTTGTGAAACCACTCTTCCTGTTGCATTCCCTCTCTTCCTCGCCCACGTACCATTAGCCTCGTTACGCTCTCATTTGCTCGGGCATTCCTCTCTTCCCGTCTCGAAAATGAACGGTGAAAATGATTCCATTCGTGTTCCGAGAATTCCGATTCTTGGTGTGAGTCGAACGAACCCTCTTCATCGAAAATGTGCCTCGTAACCGCCAAAGACGCCGTGGTAGAAGAGGCACAAGAATGATGGATGTAACCCTAAGTCGGACTTACGGGTCAAAGCTGGAGATTCAGTTTGATGAAAAGTTGCGACCTTTCGGTCCTAATAAAAGCAAATATACTAGTTTTGTCGACTTTGTCTTGCATGCAAGCAAGGTTAGCATCTTGACCGATGAGTGGGAAAATGTGGACTTTGGCAAAGTAAAGCAACCTATTTGGGACACTATCCGGCTTACATATAATGTCCCTGACTCTGAGAAGTTGAAAGGCAAGATATTGTCTTATTGTGCTGATCGGTGGAGGAAGTTTGAGACCTCTCTCACTAACAAGTATATTTTTGCCAAGGTTCAGCCTGACCAAAATCCTTGGGACAAGTACACATTTATTGATGAACAAACTTGGCAACAATTTGTTTAGGCGCGGACCACTCCCGAAGCTCGGTGAGCTTATATTTAGTTTTTTTGCCCTTTTGTTTGCTTATTAACCTATCTTTGATATGTGAATGTTATTGTGTTCATCTAATCCTGTTAGTTAAATTGTTTGGTGTGTGCATAGAAGTATACATTTCCTGCCTTTGTCTATGCAAGTCTGATATGTAAACTCTTAAAAGGTAAAATACTAAGAAGGTAATTAGGGAAATAATAATGGCATAAGAGTCAAGCCATTATTATAGTCTTAGTTATGTTATAGTAGGTAGTGGTTAGGCATTATTCTGTTTAGTTCTGTTACTATCTAATGAAGGACTGCTGATCCCACCGGATGCCTTAAAAAGGATCAAGTTTGTATTATTCTCTAAGCATAATTCTCTTTTGTTTCTTAACCTATCTATCTAGAAGTGTAAGACATAGCTCCAATTTCTTCTACAATTCTACATCTTCCTTACATAAAATGTTGAAACTTGATGAAGTGAATTTGACTAGTGTTTGAGGTTCATATCAAGCGGAAGTTCTCTAATTTCTGTTATGAGATGGCTGGAATTCATAATTAATAGTTGTTTTCAATGCTTTGATTCACGGAAAGAAGGGAACGAGCACATGAGATAGGGAGAAAGAATGATTGCCCGCATAGGGCTTCTTGCGCGGATATGAAAAGGTGAAGAAGAATTGATGGCGGCCAAGCGGAAGAGATTGGATGATGAAGCAGAATCGAATCCTTCTGCGGTACATGATCCACCATCTCCAATACGTCGCGAGGAGTTGTGGTTGCACATTCGGAAAAAGCCAAGCGGCGCCTACACGAGGGAACAAACTCGTGTAGTTCTTTGAAAGATTTGTAAGTATCGTTATTGTTATTTTTTAGTT
This sequence comes from Acacia acuminata, assembly GCA_019022655.1. Classification (NCBI taxonomy): domain Eukaryota; kingdom Viridiplantae; phylum Streptophyta; class Magnoliopsida; order Fabales; family Fabaceae; genus Acacia; species Acacia acuminata. The sequence continues at coordinate 222,595 of JAFJYI010000437.1, read as the reverse complement.
ACTAAACATGTTTCATTACTAAGCTTCTCGTTATCGTATCTTACGGAAGATCTTAAAAAGAAAGAAGCGGAGGGATCTTTTGTGTCGGAGGGAGGAGTGATGTTCGATCGTTGCGGCCCGGAAAACCGGATCATGGTGGGCGTGTAAGGGGGATTGGAGGACGGGTAGGCCTGAAGGAATACTTTGGTAAATCCAAACGCCATAGACAAAGTATGGTTACCCAGGAGGAGATGGAACAGACGGTGGCCAAATTAAGTGAGGATGCAGCGGCTAAAGAAGCAAGGCATCAATCCGAGATGAGCCAGATGAGGGAGGAATTGAATCGGATGAGCCGGAGGAATTGAATCGAGATGAAGCTGGTTTTGAGCAATCGTCCGAGAGACCGGTGTTCCCTTCACACATTCACTGCGCACCTGTGCGAAATAGCACTAGAGGGGAGCTGCATTGTTGGACGGTCGTGACCTTGTGACCTATATGTGGAGGATCGTGATAGCCGTGCACAATTAGTTGCAAAAGGGACTATCCACAACTTATTGGGATCAACCGTACACCACCAACAAATTGGGCGATGATGAAGTCGAGTGTCGGTTGAAAAGGTGATCATTGATGCACCTCTCCCTCTCCCAACCGATCGGTGAAGCTTGTGAGTCATGTCAAGGAAACCTTCATCTCTTGGCCGGTGAAGCTTGTACATGTCTCTACTCCTCCCGAAGCTTCATCCCCTCTCCTCAAGTTTCATCCCCTCCTCTTCAAGTTCCACCTCCACCCCTCCTCCTCAAGTTCCACCCCCTCCTCCTCAAGCTCTATCCCCTACTGCTAAGTTGACTGGCACAGGAAAAATATCCGATCTGGTGAAGAATGAATATTTTAAAGATAAATCGTGGCCTGTCAATGAAGTATTAGGCGTCCCTCATCCTCATCCCATTCAAGTTGACACCGTTGATGTTGAGTCCCTGCTGCTTCCTCGACATGAGCTTCGATGCAATTGTTCAAATTTTTATGAAGTAAGTATCTTAAATCTATGAGTACATAATTTAAATGCATCGTTTAGACACACATACATATATAATAATTCTCTGATCGATGTCATTATTGTAGGTTATTGCATCAAGAATTGGTTCAAAAGGGCAGGAGCAACAATTTTGGATTCTTGTGCCCTGTCTATTCAAGTCAAACATCCATGCAGGAGAGACAGTGTACATATCAAAGAGGGTGTGTGAAGTGAGAAGAAAGGTGTAATTGTTGCCATTCTTCCACAGTACATATCACAAATCTTGTCTCGCAATTCATTATGCCCTACATATATCAACTCATTGTTTTCCATTAAGTTATCACTTTGGAAATTATGCCCTACATGTTTACATATTTGATTATTTAAAGTATTTTCTTTAGATCATTTTCGTCTGCATGTTCGTATTGGATATCTCTTATAGATTATCCTAAATGTCCCGTCGGCCATCTACGCGGGAGCAAAGATGAGATAAGACCAGTATGACTTTGATGAGGTATGGAGATACAATCAAAGTCATGGGCACTGTAAGAGTACAAGGTCTTTGGACCGACCCACTATGAGAAAGCTGCATGGATTAAGTCATAAGCTTATCTCATGTATAACCGCGTCACGATGCCCTATGACCTGAGGTCATCATGGATTCCTACATGATGAGTCACTGAGCTTTGACCTAGTCAAAAGTCACCTTTGACCGGGTGATGATAAAGGCTCGAATCAGGATCAGTGATTTTCATGCGGAGGAATGTGAATGGTGAAGATGGAATTTGTCCCTCACATTTGTAGAGAGATAATACTGGGGCCCTCGATGAGTGAGTCTAAGAAATGTATGGCCATCTTGTGATGGAAAGGAGTTTCCATTTCACTTATTAGACTAACTCGAGAATCGAGAAAGTAATGGTCAAGAAAAGGAAGTTGACATTATCCATGCCTCATCCATGACCAAATTATCGCGTGACAAAAGGGACGTGACATGGTTGTACGATAGGTTGTATCGTGTCATCGATCCCCATGTGAATTGGGTAGTTGCAATGTCTTGCTAGAGGCCGCTTGCAACTTGTGGGCTGACATAATGTTGGCCCACTGCCAATCTCATATGGGCACAGGGTCGCACACAAGAATAATCCAACACGGGTAAAAGTGTCCAGGTTCATTGAATCTCAGATTAATCTAAGATTAATGAATACTTGAATTTAATGCAGGGTTAATATATATTTGTATATATTAAATATTTAAATTAATATATATATATAAATATTAATTTTTTAATTGAGATTATAATATTATTATTATTTAATATTTGTTTTATATTTAATTTATTTGATAAATTAAATATTTAAAAAAAAGAGAGATATTGTATCTCATTTAATTTTCGAATAAAATATTATTATCTATTTAATTTAAATTGAGATATTAGTATCTCGATTTAAATAAATAGTTAGATATCATTTCTCGGATTTAATTTATTGAGATAAATTAAATCGGAAGGCTTTTAAATTTGGATTAAATAAATATATTTGATTAAATCTATCGATAGATTTAATTAATGTATTTTTAATCTAGATTTGAAAATTTGAATTTCAGATCTGGCTTTTTAATTTGATTAAATAAATATTATTAGATTAGATCTATCAAATGGATTTAATTAATATATTTAATCTAGATCTAAAGTTTGAATTTCAAAATTAATACGATTAATTTTGTTATAAATACGCTAAACGGGTTTTAGAAAACCTACGGGACTTTTAGTCGAGCGTATTCTAAAAAAGCCGCGAGAAACCCTAGAGTGAAAATTGAGAGAGAGACGCAAAAGAAGCGCTAGCACGCTGTCGTAGCCGTGTTCGGGAGGATTGTTCGTGTGGATACCGGTGGAGGAAGAGGATTCTAAGAGTCATCTTCTGCCGATCGAGGAGGTAGCCCACTGTTCAACCAAGAAGAAACCACGAACGAATTCTCCAAAGGTAATATTCGGATTCCCTAACCTTGATTTAAATGCACTGAGTGATCCTCGAGTGATTCCTAGAAATTTTAATCCGATTGTTGTAGAAACATCTTCCAACATATCACAAATCTTGTCTCGCAATTCACTTAATTCGCTACATATATCCCAGTATACACCCGCCACCGGCAATTGGTCCTCATGTGCATGGAGGATCATAAAGTTATCTTCTTATGCTCCACTCACGGAGTTCCATTGCCTTCATTGACGGAGACCATCAACGAGTAAGCATGTCATTTTGATTCTCTTGTCGAAATCTCTGCTTGTGAATTTTCGGTGAACATTATTGATAAATTTGTGATTTTGATGATAGTGCCATGAAGACCTTCCAAACCGAGGTAAAGATGAGGCGTCGGGCCAAAGACCCCATCCGGGACACACCGAGGTTGATACAATATTTGTACACCGGCACACCGCCTTGTGAAGTTGGTCATTAAGCTATATATGCTCTTATATATATTTCTTGTTCTTTTTAGACCCGTCGCAACCACCGGGGTCCAACTTTTGTGGCCAGTACATCATGAAACACATGTATGATATTATGCACGCAAGTTAATGTATTTGATGTTACATATTATGCACGCAAGTTAATTCGATGTGTGCCTTAATGTTACATATGAAATATGCACACAAGTTATTTCGGTTTACTCTTTGATGTTACTACGATGTTTGACCGCCATGATCCCTTTTCGATGATGAACTGGAGCACATACGCAATTTGTTTTGTGAATATCTGTATGACCTGATCTTAAAGTCGGACAATAATTAATGTCATAAATTCATTTGTAAATATATCCCGTACAACAATAATATTCTCGTAAATTTGTTTATTTTTCCGAACAATATTCATTTGTAAATATACATAGGCAATGTAAAATTCAATAAATAAATTTGTTTTTTTTCAAACAATTTTCTTGTGTCCATTTTGGGTTTTACGAATGCATTGGATGGTGGATAAAGCTATTTAGTGTTTGAAATTTGAGAAAGATCTCGAGTTTAGGACCGTATATTAATTAAAAGTCTGATCTTAAAAGTCCGTATAATAAACATCCGGTCCTAAAAGTGTTCGTTTTAAAAATATGACATTTTTAGGACCGTATATTAATTAAAAGTGTGATCTTAAAAGTCCACATAATAAACATCCGGTCCTAAAAGTGTTCGTTTTAAAAAATATGACATTTTTAGACCGTTTAAAATTAAAAGTGTGATCTTAAAAGTCCAGAAAGTGTTCTTTTAAAAAATATGAGACTTTTAGGACCGTATATTGTTAACATCCGGTCTTAAAAGTATTATGAGACCGTATATTATTTTACTTCCGCTCCTAAAAGTCCTCTTATTTTTATTTTAGAAGTTGGTTAACCTTTAGGACCATGTAATTGTTAAATGTCCGGTCTTAATAGTCTTCATTTACATAGAAATGTTCACTCGCTTTTCAGACAAATCATTATGGTTCGAGACAACCGAGGTTCTGGCGTTCCGCTCAAGCTAGGTCTTTAATTGTAGTCCATGTTACCTCTCTTGATCTTGAGCAGCATTATCGGTTTCCCTTTTCTTTGTCTCTTTTCTTTTTGTCAGAAAAAGAAGGAAGATATTGAAAAGGTACTTTGTTTCAAATCAGGGGAGGTAAAACCAACGACAACGACGGTCCAACCTTGAGAAGAATTGTCACTGTGTTTGTTTTTATTCAAATAAGGTAAAAGATGTTTTTTGTTTTTTGTATGTTCTTAACTATATTCTGCGAATTTCTATTGTTGATTTACACGAGGACAATTTTTGTTTTTTCCTTTTTGTTGGAAAAAGAAAGACGATAATGAAAAGGACAAGGCAATCGAATATGGAAACAAAGCCGACAAAATAAGGCGGTGTTTTTAGGACCCTCGATTTACTAAGTGTGCGGTCCTAAAAGTCTTCATTCTTTATTCATCTTAGTTTTTTGAGTCGCCATTATCCATCTTTCATAGTTGCCTTGTTTATTGCTTTCCGTGTTCGAGATAATGGATAAACTAACGAATTAAAGTACTAAACTCGCACGAGAACAAAAAGAGTGCATAATATTTTATATATTAATTTTTATCGCTACCCTATATAAAAAAATACAACTAAAAAAAACAACTAAAAAAAACACTAATCCTCTCCGTCTATGGAGAAGGAGGGGGGGAGCCGGAGTCGTCGGAGTCGAGTCGGAAGTCGGAGTCGTCTTGACCTTATCGTACTCCACGTCATTGGCGTGAAGTACCATGTTCAGCTTGTTGTTCACGGTATGAACAAGCTGAACCAATTGGCCCAAGCATCGATTAATGTGATCGACGCGGGCTACCAACGACTGCACCAACTGCTTCACAGTCGGAATTGGAGGACGGAATGGCAGAGGGGGTTGAGGTTGAAGAGGAGGAGGAGGAAACAGAGGACTGGGGAGCAACCATTACGGTGGAGGCTAGGTGGTGGAGGAGGCCGTGTAGAAGTGATGGAAAAGAATGTGAAGAAAGTACGGTAACAACGGGTTTAAATAGAGAACCCATCCCGAACAATGTGAAAAAGCCGAAACTTTAATGAGGAGACGCATAGTTCATCGAATACGAGGAGACGCCTAGTTGGGAAGTTTATCGGAAGGCGAAGAGACTCGAATCATTCATTTGAACAGTGTGTAAGGATACGACTACGCCATCGAATTTGAAAAGAATGAATTTTAGTACCGGGTAAATGATGAAAGGTCGGTCTTAAAAGTAATAGAATTGAATATTTTAAAAATAAATATACTTTTAGGACCGGAATATTATAAAAGGTCGGTCTTAAAAGTAATAGAATTGATTTTAAAAATAAATAGACTTTTAGGACCGGACATATTCTAAAGGTCGGTCTTAAAATAAAAATTAAAAAATAATAGAATTTTTAAAATAAAAATTAAATAATAGAATTTTATACCGCGTACCTATAAATCCCGCTCTTAAAAGTTTCTCTGCCTTTATTAACTCCTCATACCTCTCTCGTCCTTAACTCCTTATTAATTCCTCATCAACTACCTCGTAACTCCAAACTACGTACGTGGCTATCTCGAGAACACTCTCTGCCTTTATTAATTAACTCCTCATACCTCTCTGCCCCAACTACTGAAACCATGGTTAGCTACAAGGTTACCGCTCATAGGGGTGCTCTTACTCGTGATGCTCTTGCCTTCCGTCGATCGTTATACGGTGCGCCTCCTCCATCGAGAGTCCGTCCTATTGCTGCAGAAGAGTCTCGAGTCGTTGGACCCATTGTTATTTCTTCGGATGATGAAGAGGTTCCCGTTCCCCCTCCCCAACCTCTTGGCCCCATCCACGACTACTACTGACCCCTCTCCTCTTTCCTCTAATAAAGCATTGTGTCTGATGAGACTAAGACAGAAACTTGCTGATCTCCAGTGGGAAATTAATGATGTTCACGCCGAAATCACCAAGGCTTTGGAGGATAATAAGCTTTAGGATGTTTAGTCAGATTCTTGTTTTTGATAATTTTCTGCTTGTTTTTCTCTCTTAATTTTCTTGTGTACGTGCATATTCTCCGAGTTATGTATGGAAAGCGGTAAAACTAAGCTTGTGTCTTTCTAATATTCATATTCTCCAGTTTTCCTTTAATTTATTTTATTAACTCAGTTTCTGCTGAGCTCGCCAAATGCAAACCTCTTCTTTTTTTTTTTTTTGGTTAATTAATAAACGAAATACTTTTAGGACCATAGTTCTTATAACCGCCGGTCTTAAAATTAAATGAATACGAAAGTTAGGACCGGAGTATTCTTAACCGCTAGTCTTAAAAACTAGTTAATAAATGTTTGACTTTTTGGACCGGACTCTTTATAAATCTTCGGCCTTAAAATTAACTCAATACTAAAATTTAGGACCGCGATTGTTAACCTCCGGTCTTAAAATTTATTAATAGAATTATATCTTTAGAACCGTATACTTGTATAATTAACCGGTCTTATTAAAATATAAAATATAAAGACATGTCTATGTCGCGGGGAAAATTAAATTTCCCTCTCGAACTTCTCTTATCATGCCGAAAGTGATTACACGGGTTGTCTCCGGTGTGTGTTGCATCGTCGTCGCTTCGCGTTCCTCTCTCAAGATTAACTCTGGGTTCCTTAGCTAAACGTCTATAGACCAAGCTGTACAAGGTGTTTTGGTTATATAACTTTATGATTTTCCTTCTAATGGTTCTGGGGTTTTCATGGGTTGAATGAAATCGATGAAATGTTATTGTGGGTTTCTCTGTTGTTAATGAATATTGTATTTTGAAGATTATATTTGCACTTTAGACCTACCCAACTGACCAAGAAATGTTTTTAGGTTACTCTTCTTTCATCGCAACATCAACGTTCGTGGCGGAGAAGAAAGACTCGGCAAACGCATTTGAATTTATATGGTACGGTGAGTCCACAAGACCTTCATGCAATGCATTTAATTTCCTCGTCATGTATTTATTTTGCTTCTTGGATTCACTGTGATACATTTATGACCAAAAGTGATTCTTTGTTATGCATTTAATGGGCAAGTTTCTCCATAAAACAAAAAAAAAACATGTATAATGCATAACGACATTGAGCATAAATATGCATTTGGAGTTGGCTTATTTTATATGCAAGTCTTTGCCTTTTTTCGGATTATGTATATGTTAAATCTTTACCTCTATAAGAATACTACTATGGACCACGAGTTGGATAAATGCTTTACGGACGAGTGTTGAATATCGAAATGGGGTGAGGAACTTTATTGAATTTGCTAAACAAAATGCTCATGATGATAGTGGGAAGTTTTATTGCCCTTGTGTAAAATGTTTGAATGAGAGGCGACTAAGTGTTGAAGTTATACACACACATTTAATTTGTGAAGGATTTTGTAAGACTTATACAGTATGGGTATGACATGGTGAAAAAATACCAAGTGGGTCTCAACATGGGGAAGTGGCCTTTGATGATAATGACACGGATATGGATGATCGCATAGAGGACATTATCCGTGATGTAGGAGAAGAGACTTTTCATCAATCACATGCATATGGTAATATGTGCAATGATGCAAAGACCCTCTATACCGTGGGTGTAAAAAATACCAATTGTTGAACGCCGTATTGAAATTGGTAAGCTTGAAGGCACGTCATGGATGGAGCGACAAGAGTTTTTCTGAAATGCTTGAGGCTTTTAAGGACATGCTTCCGGATGATAATGTGTTGCCGCATCGATACTATGATGCTAAGAAAATACTTTGTCCACTTTGGGATGGAGTACAAAAAGATCCATGCATGCCCAAATGATTGCGTGTTGTATAGAAAAGAGTTTGAAGAGAAGCGGGAATTGTCCGATATGTGAAACCCCAAGGTACAAGTCAAATAAGGGGCCTGCAAAAGTGTTGTGGTATCTTACAATCATACCAAGGTTCAAGCGGTTGTTTGCGAATGAAAATGATGCAAAAAATTTGCGGTGGCATGCAGATGAGAGGATTTTTGATGGAAAGCTTCGTCATCTAGCCGATTCTTCTCAATGGAAGAAAATCGATCAATTATTTCCCAACTTCGGAGAAGAACCTAGGAACCTTAGGCTTGCCCTTAGAACTGATGGCATAAATCCATATGGAAGCCTTAGCGGATACATAGTTCATGGCTTGTACTCACGATTATTTACAACTTATCTCCAATGTTATGCATGAAACGAAAGTACATCATGTCTGTCTATGTTGATTTCGGGACCGAAACAACCTAGAAATGACATTGATGTATACCTTCAACCCTTGATCGAAGACTTGAAGGAGTTGTGGGCGAGAAGGTGTTGATGTTTTTGACTCTTTCAAGAAGGAGGTGTTTAAAATGCGAGCCATGATATTTTGTACTATAAATGACTTCCCAAAGATATGGGAACTTGTCGGGGTATAGTGTAAAAGGCCATAAAGCATGTCCGGTTTGTGAAGAAGGCACACGCTACCATCAACTTCAACATGGAAGAAAGATGGTTTATCTTGGACATAGGAGATTTCTTAGACGGGGCCACCCATATCATCGATTAAAGAAAGCCTTTTTTGGTGGCCAAGAGTATGAAGATGCTCCGGTGGCATTGACTAGGGAGCAAGTTTATGAAAAGGTGAAAAATATCAATGTCGTCTTCGGTAAGACTACAAAGAGTAGAAAAGAAACAAATATATGGAAAAAGAGATCTGTATTCTTTGATCTTCCATATTGGCGCAATCTTGATGTGAGACACAGTATTGATGTCATGCATGTGGAAAAAAACGTATGTGATAGTATTATCGGCACGCTTATCAACATACAAGGTAGTTCCAAGGATGGTGTGAAGGCAAGATTGGATCTGATAGCAATGGGAATACGCGAAGAGTTACATCCAAGGCCGATGGGAAGAGAACTTATTGTCCCCGGCTTCTCATACTTTGTCTAAGGATGAGAAACAAAGTTTTTGTGAGTGTTTACATGGCACAAAAGTTCCCATGGGGTATTCTTCAAATTTGAAGAGGCTTGTATCGATGAAGGACTTTAAATTAGTAGGCCAAAAGTCTCATGATTGTCATGTCTTGATGCAACAGCTACTCCCAATAGCTATTCGAGGCATCACCGAATATGATCTTCGGTCGTTTTGACTAGACTTTGTGTCTTCTTCAATGCGCTTTGTAGTAAAGTTTTCGAGATTGAAAAGTTGGATGAATTGGAGAATGAAGGATATCTTATCTTGTGCCACCTTGAGAAGCTTTTTGTTCCTACATTTTTTGACATCATGGTTCATCTAATTGTTCATCTAGTGAGGAGATAAAGATGTGCGGCCCTATCCATTTACGGTGGATGTACCCAATTGAAAGATCTATGAAATTCCTAAAAGGGTACGTGAAGAACCCATATCGGCCAGAAGCATCACTTGTTCAGAAATATGTTTCTGAAGAAGCCATGGAATTTTGTAAAAATTATTTGACCAAAGTAAGACATATTGGGCTTCCAAAATGTCGGCATGTCTTTGAAGGGGGTAGACGAGGGCTTCCGTAAAGAGTGTGGATCCCGATGAATTGTCACAAGTCCACTTATACATCTTGGATAATGTTGATGAAGTTCAACCCAAGATAGCTGAACATAAAGAAGTCAGTAAGGAAAGAAAATCATCGAATGACCGAACAAAGGTTGATTAGGGAGCATAACGAGAACTTTTGCAAATTGGTTCAAACAAAAGGTCGAGGGAGAGGAATGTGTTTCTGATACAATCAAATAGTTAGCACGTGGTCCTGAGGTCGATGTCATAAGTTGGAATTCGTATGTGATCAATGGTTATACATTTTACACGAAGTCCCTAGATGATAGGAGTACAGTCCAGAACAGTGGTGTTATGTTAGAGGCTGAATCTATGCACTTGTCCAGTTCAAAAGACAAGAGCCCTTTATTGGCAGTCATGCCATATTATGGGGTCATTGAAGAGATTTGGGAGGTGGACTATGTGAAAATTAGATTTCCCATTTTCAAATGCAAGTGGGTCAATGTCAATAATGGTGTTCGGATCGATCGGTTAGGATTTACATTAGTCGATGTCCATGGTAGAAGTTTTGGAGATGAACCTTTTATTATGGCAGACCAGGCAAAACAAGTGTTCTATATCACCGATCAAGAAAATAAAATGTGGTCTCGTAGCTCTCCAAGGAAAGAGGGTCATTGATATTGATGAGGAAATGAATTTGAATTATGGTATTCCCGAGAGTACTCCTTTTTCAAGGGGTCTACCGGACATTAACGAAGAAGATGAAGCGGATAATGAACCCGACATAAGAAGTGATCATCAAGAAGGGATATGGGAAGATATCACTTTATAAAAGAGTCAATTCATAAGGTAATATTCATATGCATATTTCTTTGAAAACTTTAAGGTTTTAACTATATTATATTCCTTCTATGTTCATAAACAATGTCACCGACTATGAAGTTTGTTCTTGTTTTATTTGTTTGGCGGATCCGATCCAAAGGGGCATGTTATAAAAGAGGATGTTACTTTGTCGGGTGGGAATCGATAAAGGCATGGTGAATATTATTTTGGGCATGTGTGTTGTATTTGTAACTTATTGTATTTGTAAGTAAGTTATCTTATTGTATGAATTAATTTGGGTGTTGTAGTCATAGTATAATCATTAATTAAGAGGCCAAATAACTCATGGTGAATAATATTTGTATTCTTTTTCCAATTCAATTTATTCAAATAATTGTTCATAGCTTACAGCTTAAAGTATTGACTTTTATGTGCTGGATTGGGTGGTGGATTTGTGTGTATAATACAATCCGGAAGAACAGAACGGGGAAAAATTCAGGAAAATTTACACCGTAAATAAATGCGCCGGTCTTAAATGGTGAGTTTTTAAGACCAGATGTATTTATATGTCCGGTCTTAAAGGTCAGGAAGTGGCCGATCTTAAAAGTCGGTCTTTTTAAGACCGGCAAATTTATACATGCGGTCTAAAATAAAATTTTAAGACCGCGTTTATAATTATCATCCAGTCTTGAAAGTCAATCTTTTAAGACCACGTAAGTTTAAGCCGCTAAGTTTAAGACCGTATTTATTTTTGTCCGGTCTTAAAATTCTATCTTTTAAGAGCGGCCTAATTATTAGCCGGTCTTAAAAGTTGAGTTTTAGGACAGAACAAAAATTATTTCAGGTTTATTTTAGTACGACTTTTAAGACCAAATGTTAAATTTAACGTGCGTCAGTCAGCCTTACCAAGGCAAGCCCTGGACTTATCGAGTCACGACCCATAAAGCTGCCACAAGACTAGGACAACCCCGAACACATCAACCAACCCGCAGCCGCCAACTAAGGCCGGCCTCAGACTGATCATCCTCAGCGCTAGGATCCGCATAACTCTGAATGCATACTTGGCAGAACATATACAAAAACACACATGGCAAATATAAACATACAACATAACACATAAAGATATCTAAGTAAAGCGGTTACTACCTGGTGGGGGATGTTCTGTCTTTAATTTTTTATTGTGCCTGATGACTTTTCCAAAAATCCCCTTGACCTAAATAACACCAAAATACCTCACTTATAGTATTTCCAAAAATACCCTTGCATTTTTAATTAAATCCGAGCCCTTTACTTATTTTCCTAAAATCTAGTGAATTTGGCCCAACTTCAAGGATTGTTAATAAATTCCACAAAAATCCTATTTGAACGAAATCAGTGGGGTTTGAACCATTAGGGTGTCTATGGGGTTTGAACCATTAGGGTGTCTATGTTATAGTAAAAATATCTTGGGGTGAAGCTCAATCTTTAGCCTCTGGTCAGAAAAATCCTGGTGCTTCCAGAGTCGTTTTCAAAAATTAGTTTCTCTCATTGGGTAAATCAAAAATATGTTGAATTACATATCCAAATGATGCCCCAGATGTCTTCTTTTCACCTGTAAAATTTCAACTCAAAAACAAATCGGTTACTATTTTAAAAACATAGTTGAAGCTTCGCTGCCCAGCATCCCAGAATACTGGCAGCAAGCTTCTTCTTTGAGTTTTTGGGTTTTTTGAGTTCGGAAACTTAAACCATAGCTTAACCCCATAAAAAATCATGTTTTAGACTCAGTGAAACCATCAAAAAAACTAAAATCAAACCACAACACCAAGCCCTAACCACTTGCATGAAAATCCCAACTTTGAACTTCAAAGAGTTGAGTTTTCGGTGTTTACCGAATCGAGGTTTGGCTTGGTGATTTGGGTGATTGGCTCTTGATTCCGGTGTGTGGAGGTAGCTGGTCGGCTGGTATCTTCCTCTCCATTCAGCTGGGCACACCACTTTGTGCTCAAAAAGAAGAGTTGAAGCCTTTTAATAATAATTAAAAGGAATCTAAACAGTCTGAATTAACTGGAGTAAATTCATGTCCAGTAAATAATAAAATGGATCAAAGTCTCTTGACTTATCCTTCAAGAAAATCCATAGCATTCTAGAGGGCTTAGCTGGCACATCCCTAGCCATTTGAATCAGATTTTATCTTTTTGTTTGGTGAAAATTACTTATTTTGACCCAAAACACCTTTTTGACCAACCGAGAGAGCCCACATCCTAATTAATGGACAGATTGGGCTTTACTTTTTCTACAAGAAAAATTCTAGAGGTTTTTAGATATTTTGAAGTGGCGTGCACCCTTCAAAATATCTAGATTTTTACTTTTCATTTGGGGAAAATTACCTACTTTGGCCCAGAATTTATGAAAATTACCAATTTTGGCCCGAAACTTCTTTATTATTCTTTTCTTTTTCCCCAAGTTTTCTAGACACTTATTAGGGCCATGTGGCACCATGTTGGGCCACAATTCAGATTCCATGATTTTATTTCATTTTTCCCAATTTATCGATTTATTCTCTTTTTATCCGGAAAGTGGGTCTCGCACTTTAATTTTTGGTCGATTTTGCTCTTTCTTTTCCTCAAACATTTTTTTAATAATTATGGGGGCTGGGTGGGTGACACTTTGGGCCCACCAAATCTGCCCTCTTGTTTTCCCCCGCCTTTTTCACTTTATCGGTTCCCAATTTTCACTATCGGGCCCCGGTCACAAAAGTGCCTCTTTTTGTATCTTTCTTCAACTTTCCTATTATTTTCTATCGACTGACCTTACATATGAAAATTCTTTTCCCTTTTCTAATATGGGCCCACATCTGTCTCACTCGGTCAAAAAGGAACCCCTAACTAGTCCCTGTCGGTCCCCTTTCGACCGGTTAAATCCTATGGGATCCGTATTTTGTATTTAGACCTGAATATGAGTAAAATCATCTGGTTTTCTCTTCTCTCTCATGGGTGGATGAAATTCAATGCTTAAGGGGTAAGGAATTGGCTTTTCTACCCCTGTAAATCATTACTGGCTTTTTGCTTTTTAACCTCACACTGACACATGTCTTCTAGTAGTGATTACATTGACTCCTCATCTTAAAAAACGCAGGGCATCCCTGACTGCCCTGAAAATGTTGTATACTTACTTATATCGGCATATTTTCACTCAATTAATTATCCTATACCTTAAGACATAGTTTGGTGGCACCTTTTCTAACTGAACTTATATCGCATGGGTCTTCCATGCCCCTTTTTCCCATTGGCACTTTAATTCCACAGTTTATACACATTAGGTCCACTGACCTACATAGCCAAATTACTTAGTCCCTGAGAGGCTTCCTATCTCTCGTCATTCTTGTGACTCTTCTCGAATCGAGCTTAGTCGTCCGCCTATTTTAGGCTTATTCTCGATTCTCAGGGTCCAAAGTTTGGGATATTACACCTTGTTGTAGCACAGTAGGGCACTGCCTACTTCTTGGACATCCTTTCTTTATCTACCTTGATACTAGTTCGACGTCTTCAATAGGCCTTTTAAGGACCTTTAGTTGCTCAACATTTTTGTCGCTCTGTAGTTTTATTGCCTTGACTTGTTCCTTGTCATAGTTCCTATGGACTTCATTGTTGCTAGGTAGGGAGCCTGATGGTCTATTTTGAGTGCTGTAGCAAGCTGTACAACTTGATTTTCGAGATTTTAGAGGGACACTTGTTGGCTCAGTATGATGGCATTGTTCTTATCTATATACTCCTATAGTAGGCTTTCCATAGAAGATTGATGCGTTGGATCAATACCCTGCTACCTTGATTGCTAATTGAACCTAGGGGGATAGGATGGTCTATTAGAGTATGAGGGTCTATTGGTTGATTTCCTTGATGGCAAGTGAACCAGTCGAACAAGTAATAAAGTGTAAGTAGAGTATCGTCAAGCCAGATTCGAGATACCAAAGAGTGACGCTGGATTGCTATGATAGTTGTGCAAACAGAAAGTAAATATAATTGGTTGAGAGGTTTTTGTGATTATGCTAATAGCAGAAATAAACAGAGTGAATTAAACTTGACAAGATATCAGTGAGAAGTTAGGCTGGACTCAGAATCACCCTTAAGCGCATCAATCCCCCAGTTGCTCCACCCATTGCTATAGCATCTATACTGCACTGCTTCCGCAATGCTACAACATAGCTACTAACTACAAAGCTATTTAGTTAACCCACCACGATAGTCTACCGAAGCTTCCGTGTAAGTGGAGCTAAATACCCAAGAGGGGGGTGAATTGGGTATCCTAAAAATTTTCTAAGATGATTCTATTTTCAAGAAATAAAAACAGACATGAACAGAGCAAAGAGAAGGGCAGCTGGACACAGAGATTTATACTGGTTCGGTCTAACAACTTGACCTACATCCAAATTCCCCGGACTCTCTGGGATTTTCACTATAACACTTGATTACACACTCTGCACTCAATAATAGTTCTCTCACTAGAACTCACTCCCCCTTACAAGTTGTAATCAATGAACTCCCAAATCACCAAGTCCCCTTGACTTGTGATTCTTTACAATAAATGATTTATAGATAGAAACTCTCTCTAAGAGTGAATAATGATAAACACTGAAGCTTATGTATCACAAGATAATACACAGTAGAAAACTGAAGGAATAAATGCAAGACTTGAATGAGTTATCATTTTCTGCTATTGTGGTTGTTGAGAAGACTTGAATGCAACTCTATTTATAGTCAGATACCATTAAATGACCGTTGTATTATTAATTAGACCGTTGGAGATGATCTGCAGTGGTTAAGAGTAGCTTTGGTCTTCTTCTCTCTCTAATCTCTACTTAATCCAGCTGTCCAAGTGTTCAGAGTTCACTTCCTCTGAATTAATCTGTTTGAGAAGCAGTTGCTAGTTGTAGAAATCATTCATTAATGCTTTGCAACCGTGTGCAGATGTATTACCCAAAAGTATGCAACTTTCTGGGCATAGCATTTAATGTCTTGAACGCTTTTTGCTTTTCACTTTATCCTTCAATAAACATTCTTTAAACCATCTGAAATTCATTAATAAAGTCATTAAACATAGCTGAGAATATTTGAGAATAATATTGCAGAGCATTAAGATCAAACAAGAATGTTTTCCAAATTCGTCAGATTTGAATTTCTGGATCAGCGTCACGAACTCGAGTTCAGTTCCTGCAGACTCGAGTTTGAAGCTTCAACATATAAAAGCGTTTCAAGTTCAAAACTTCTAAATTGGAGGTTTGCAAAACAACACTTGAGGTTTTCAAGACATTAAAAGCTTCTTTGCTCTCGGGTTGCTTTAAACTCGAGTTTGGAATTAGTGAACTCGAGTTTCCTCCATCCAGAGAGGAAGTCGCGATATTGAGTCTTTGAAAGACTTTGTGTATAACACAAACTCGAGTCTATTAGTAGACAGGCTCAAGTTTGACCAAAACTTAGTTTTAGCTTTCAAAGGACAAACCTGAGGTTTTCAAAGTAAACTCTAGAGTTTTCTTAAGTTGAAAGGTTCATTGCTCTCTGTAAGGTTTGAACTCGAGTTCACAAGCTTAAGCTCGAGTTTGTTTTACTCAGAAAACTTTGAATGCTCTCGACCTGAAGTAAACTGGAGGTTTATGAAATTAGGCTCGAGTTTTCTTGGATTAAAAATCTTTGAAAGCTTTCGGTCAAGTGTAAACTCGAGTTTGCGCTGATGAACTCGAGTTTACATGTTTTGTAAACCCTTGAGACTTTTTCAAATTTGAAAAACCTATACTTTGAATGAAACAGTATAGACTTGGTGAAAATCTCATAATTTTGAAAATCCTTCCCGCCAGAGGTAAACTCGAGTTTGTCATAACAGGCTCGAGTTTGCAGGTTATGTAAACCAATGAAGATTTTCTCTGGAGGTGCAAACCTGAGGTTTAAAACTAATAGGTTCGAGCTTAAAAGTGTTTTAAGATCGAATGCTCTCGGCCTCTCGCAAACCGAGGTTTCCAAGTGTAAGCTCGAGTTTACACAAAATATGAAAAGACTCGAAACGACACTCAAAAGCAAACCTCGGTTTAGTGTCAAGTTCAAAGTGCCAATTGGCAAATTTAGCCCTCGGTTAGTGGCAAACCTCGGGTTTGACAATCCAGCTCGAGTTTGGCGCCCGTCGAGTATTTTGGATTGAAATCAACAAGATCCAACAATATCTAATCTTGTTTACAATTGTCAGTTATCATCAAAATACTTAGAGAACTAACATTCTCCCCCTTTTTGATGATGACAACACTTGTAAACTTTGAACATTGAGAAAGTGAATTTGGTCAAGACATTTGCAAATTTTGAGATTTTGCCTTCGCAGAAAATTATAGTATTTATCAAGGCATTAATCAACTGATAATTTGTTACATTCAAATATTGCAGCCAAAGATTAATTTTAGCAATTAGAAGCACAATGTAATTTATATAAACTACAAAATCTCAGACAAAACTCAGACAATTGCATATACCTTGAATGCGTATCAGAGTTTAGCAGCAGTATTCATCAGCAGGAATCATACTTTAAACATTCACAGAAGCAGATATACAAATGAAACTATACAACTAAGAAAAAGAGTTTCAAATGCAAATATTCAAATGAGCAAGACAAAGTTTAAAATAAAATGTCCCTCTTCACTCTTCTCCCCCTTTGTCATCAACAAACAAAGGTGAATCAGGTGGGATATTTGGCTGAGGTTTAGGGTCAAGGAGGTGGTGGGCGTGGAAGGTTCGAGGATATGGCGCGGTAGAGTAGTGCTAGGGCCACTGAGGTTGTTGCGGGAGCGAAGTACCAATACGAGAACCAGAGGCAGCGATGGACTGATTATGCAATATTCCGTCCATTTTGTCACTCAAGCTCATCATAGTGACCAGGAGAGTTGAAATGCTTGTGGAATGATCGCCAAGCTGATTCTTTAGGCCTTCCTGCTCAATTCTGAATCCCTCTTGTGTATCTACCAGGTTGTTATGACCTTGATTGATCTCAGATACTAACTTCCCAACTTCTGCTTCTACTCGCTCAGTGAGATCAGACATTGCCTTTTCTACAATTTCTTTGACCTTGGCATCGAAATCAGAGGGCATAGGAGGAGGTGGAGCACTTTGGGCTTCCTGTACATGAGAGTATGTGCCTCTTGATCTTGCTGGTCTTGATCTAGGGAGTGCTCTGGATTGATCAGATCGTTCTTCAGGATTTATCCCCATTAGATTCAGAATGTGTCTGCCAAATTCTTGAGGTTTAACTGGTGGATCATTGGCAGCCAAGTACCAAATTTTCTCATGAAAGAGAATGACAGAGATGAGGCTTGGGAAGGGAACCTGAGACAATTTCCTTGAAGTGAAGGCAAACTTGGACATTTCTTGAAAGAGCCAGTGCCCCACATTGTGTGGCTTTTGATCAAGAATTGAAGCAAAGATGGGAAAATCCTTCTTTGCAAAATGTGTGAAGTTCCCACCTTTCTGTAGAAGATTCCTGGTATAGATGTACCAAATTGCACGGTTTCGAGGGGGCATTGATGCAGGTGTGAAATCCAGAATATTTAGGCCCTCGGGAACAGGTTCATTGGGTCGTAGCAGCCTATAGATAGTCGGTGCATCATATCTGTAATCTTCGGGAGATGGGGGATTAGCAATTTGCAGAAGGGAATTTAGATAGGATGGGGATATGGTAATCTTTTGTCCCCTAACTTTCATTGTGATCCTTTCTTCTACTAAGTTTCCATCTCGATCCAGCAGATTGTCAGATTGCATATGAAAATAGAAAACTTTCACCAGCTTTGGACTATATGGGGCTTGAATTGAAATTAGAGGTTCAAATTGTTTGAGCCAGGGGTAAAGATCTAAGCTACAGTCCTCCTTCAGTTTGGCCAGATCAACATAGACAATGGGACAGAAGGATTTATCATCAAATTTCTCTTTAAATTTTGTACCTTCTTCGGTAGACATACGGCAAGGTTCTTCGAAAAACCTGCGGGTATTCTAGAATGATTGTAAATTTCTACAATAGCAGGATTTTCTAGAGATACCTGAGGACCCGATTGTTCTTGCTCCGGTGGATGTCGAGAGCTATCTTGTCCAGTGGTTGGAACAGAATGCCGTGTGGACTTCTTTTGGGGTTGCAGTTTCGCTCTGAAGGACTCAGTAGGCTCTGTGACTTTTCTTTTCCCTTTTCCTGAAACTTGTTCAGGATCATGACGCTTCTTTGTTCATTCTTCACGGATTGAAGCCCCTTTTGGTCTGGGCGGCTCGCCATCTAGAAGTTCCCCTTGAACTCCTTTAATTGATTTATCAATGCCATAGCGAAGGCGGGTAGAATGAGTTTTCAGCCTTACTGAGTGTTCACATTGAGGCTGAGAGGTGGATTGCGTGTTTCCTCGGTTGGAATCTTGAGTGTTTGCAGAGGCAGTGGTTTTGGAGGCCATTTTCACAGAGATGGGTCGAAGAGGATGGGAGGATTTTGGGAAATTAGGGTTATGATCGAGAGAGGAGAGAAATGAAGAGGGAAATTCAAGTTTTCAAAATATCAAGCCCGTGACAAGCTCGAGTTTACAAGCGTAGGCTCGAGTTCGCATAAACTTGTACTAACCTGGACTTCAAGAGTGTATATGTGAACTCTTGAAATTCATCAATGAACTCGAGTTTAATACTTACGAGGCTCGAGTTCGTGTCATTCTCGAACTTGGTTGCTCTACGTATCCTGCGAGCTCGAGGTTGCTAGTTATAAGCTCGAGTTTCATTATGTTGTTGAGTTCATGATTCCTTTTTGACTAAAATGAACTCGAGGTTGCTCACTTATGGGCTCGAGTTCCTGTATAATCAGATCCTCATTTCTTCTCTGCCTTTCTCGAGCTCGAGTTCATAAATGGTAGGCTCGAGTTTGCTCCCCTTTTCAGCAAATTTCAGAAATAAGCATCCTGCATAAAACATATCTAGATACTCTGATGCTTAAGTCAGTAAACTTATAATCATCAAAACCATAACTAACATTAAGGTGAGTGAAAAATGCTTACAATTCATTGGGATTTACCATTCCCAATTCTCTCCTTATGAAATTAAACTGCTCCTTGGCTAAAGGCTTTGTGAAGATATTAGCAAGTTGAAGATGTGTTGGAATGAACATGACTTTGACATCTTGTTTCTGAACATGATCCCTTATAAAATGATGTCTTACATCAATATTCTTGGTTCGAGTATGTTGAACTGGATTCTTGGCCAAGCTTATTGTGCTTGTGTTGTCACACAAAATTGGAATCTCCTTCAGATTAACCCCCAAGTCAGCAAGTTGTTGCTTAAGCCATAGCACTTGAGCGCAATGACTTGAGGCAGCTACATATTCAGCTTCTGTGGAAGATACGCCACACTAGTTTGCTTCTTGCTAAACCAAGACACAATTGAGTTGCCAAAGAATTCACATTGACCACTTGTGCTCTTCCTATCAGTTTTGTAGCCGGTATGGTCTGAATTTGAATATGCTACTAAATGTTCTGGTTGACCTTTGGGAAACCACAATCCAAGTGACTTAGTGTAAGCAAGGTATCTAAAGATTCTCTTCACATGCTCAACAAGAGACTCCTTTGGAGCAGACTAGAACCTTGCACACATCCCTACACTGAATTGGATGTCTGGCCGACTTGCAGTCAAATAGAGCAATGATCCAATAATTCCTCTATACTTGGTGATGTTGAAGTCTTTGCCATTTTCATCAGCATCCAATGATGTGGTTGTACTCATTGGAGTGTCAGCTCCATTGCAATTGTCCATTCCAAATTTCTTCAGTAGATCATTGAGATACTTTGTTTGGGAGATGAAGATTCCATCTTTCCTCTGCTTGATTTGCAGCCCAAGAAAGTAGTTGAGCTATCCCATCATAGACATCTCAAATTCTCCCTACATAATCTTTGCAAATTCCTCACACAAGGCATCATTAGTAGCACCAAAGATTATGTCATCAACATAAATTTGTACAATCAAAATTTCATTCAACTTATTTCCTTTAATGAATAATGTTGTGTCAGCTTTGCCTCTGATAAACCCCTGATCAAGAAGAAATTGACTTAATCTCTCACACCAAGCTCTTGGAGCTTGCTTGAGACCATATAAAGCCTTTTTAAGATGATAAACATGATTAGGGTAATGTTCATTCTCAAAACCAGGAGGTTGTTCAACATAAACCTCCTCTTGTATAAAACCATTTAAAAATGCACTTTTAACATCAATTTGAAATAGTTTGAAACCCTTGACACATGCAAAGGCTAGAAGAACTCTTATAGCTTCCAATCTTGCTACTGGAGCATAAGTTTCTTCATAGTCTATACCTTCTTCTTGGTTATATCCTTTTGCAACCAATCTTGCTTTTATTTCAGACAATGATTGCAGACTCATCTCATTTGTTCTTAAATACCCATTTTGTCCCAATAACCGGATGGTCCTTGGGTCTAGGCACTAAGTCCCAAACTTGATTTCGGTCAAATTGATGTAACTCCTCTTGCATAGCTATCACCCAATCATTGTCTGAGAGCGCTTCATCTATTTTAGAGGGTTCTATATGAGAGATGAATGCAGAAAATGTAACTTCATTTAGAGTGCTATTTCTAGTTCTTACTCCTTGATTCAAGTCACCTATAACTTGGTCTAAAGGATGATTTCTTATAAATTTCCAAGTTCTAGGCTAAGACTGCTCTGGATTTTCAATAGGATTTTGGGGATCAGCCTCAAAAATATTTTACGAATTTTCGGTGGAAGAAGGAGTAGTTCTTGAGAAGAATTGGTTCTTGAAAACATTTTCTTCTTCATCATCCAAAGGTTTATCAGACTTATTTTCACTAAACACAACATGAATAGATTCTTCAACAACTCGAGTTCTAGTGTTGAAAACTCTATAGGCTTTACTTCTATTGGAATATCCAAGAAATATGCCTATATCAGCTTTGGAATCAAACTTACCCAAATTTTCCTTACCATTATTGTGCACAAAGCACTTACATCCAAAGACATGCAGATGGGCAAGATTTGGTTTCCTTCCTTTGTACAGCTCATACGGTGTCTTGTTCATCTTCTTCCGGAGGTATGCACGATTTGAAATATAGCATGCAATGCTCATTGCATCAGCCCAGAAGACTTGAGAGGTTTGATTCTCATTTAACATTGCTCTGGCCATCTCGGTTAAGACACGGTTCTTTCTTTCAACAACTCCATTCTGTTGTGGAGTTCTAGGTGCGAGAGAAGTTGTGATCTATTCCATGAGTATCACAGAATTCTTCAAATGCGTGGTTCTCAAATTCTCCACCTTGATCAGTTCTTATACCTGAAATAGATACACCTTTCTCATTCTGGACCTTTTTGGCAAACACAACAAATTGATCAAATGTTCTGTCTTTTGATGAAAAAAATATGGTCCAACAAAATCTTGAGAAATCATCAACAATGACCAATGTGTATAGATTACCACCAAGGCTCCTCACCCTTGCTGGACCCACTAGATCCATATGTAGTAATTGTAGTGGTCTATTAGTTGAAATCTCAATTTTTGGTTTAAAAGAAGATTTGGTTTGTTTCCCTTTTTGACATGCATCACAAATCAAATCATTTTTGAAATTCAGTTTAGGAATACCAATCACCAAACCTTTTTGAGTAATTTATCAAGTTGAGACATGTTGACATGAGCTAATCGCTTGTGCCATAGCCAATTCTCATTCAAATTACTCACAAAACATTTTTCTGAGACTGAAGCATTGCTAGAGAGGTTAAGAGTGTAACAATTGCCATCTCTAAGTGCTCTAAATAAAGCTTTTGGTTTTAAATTTTCTAAAGCGAGAAAATCCTTTTTCACAATCAAGCATTCCTCAGAATCAAAGATAACTAAATTATCCTTATCGGTGCTTTGACTCACACCGAGAAGATTGTGGCAAAGTCCTTCCACAAGGTAGACATCTTTGATGAGTGGTCCTTCATTGTTGCCAATTTCACCAATCCCGCAATCTTTCCGGATTGATATCCACCAAAGGTTACCTTGCCACCATCCTTGGGCTTGATTGAGATAAATTTGGATTGATCTCTGTCATGTGTCTAGAGCATCCGCTGTCAATGTACCATTTGTTGGGTTTTGATGCTCTTAGACAAATCTCATCATTGTTGACATGTTGCTCTTCTTCTTCAGCAACTAAGCATATCTTTGCTTTTTCTTCCTCATCCTCATCATCTTCATCGATGAACTATCATCCCAGATGCGAGACATAGGCTCTCTTCTTGTATTTGCTGAACTTCTTCTTTTCTTTGTCTTTGTTGTTCAAAGGGGCATTCGGACTTGATGTGGCCGGGCTTTTGACACTCGTAGCGAGATGATTGGCTTCTTTTCCTTATAAATTTGGAGCTGCCCTTGTGTAGTTTCTTGAAACTTTGGTCCTTCTTGTAGAATTTCTTGAATCTTCGGACCAACATGCCTATTTCCTCATCTTCGTCTTCGTTATCATCTTCATCATCGACTCCCTTGCTTCTTTGGTAGTCTTGAGGGAAATTCCCTTATTCTTGCCGTGAACTTCATCAAGTCCTTTCTTGAACTTGAGCTTGGCTTCATACTCAGAAAGACTACCAAAGAGAGCAACCACCGATGCCATTGAATCTCCTCTAGCCGATACTGTACTAGCCGACAAGTCGCAAGCGGCCTCTAGCAAGACATTGCGACTACCCAATTCATATGAGGCCCTATCATACAACCATGTCACGTCCCTTTTGTCACGCGATAATTTGGTCAAGGATGAGGCATAGATAATGTCAACCTCCTATCCTTGACCATTACTTTCTCGATTCTCGAGTAGGCCAACAATTGAAATGGAAACTCCTTTCCATCGTAGTATGACCATACATTTCTTAGACTCACTCATCAATGGGCCTAGTATTATCTCTCTACAAATGTGAGGGACAAATTTCATCTTGGCCATTCACATTCCTTTGCATGAAAACCACTGATCCCAATCAAAGCCTTTATCATCACTCGGTCAAAGGTGACTTTTGACGAGGTCAAAGATCAGTGACTCTCATGTAGGAATCCATGATGATCTCAGGTCAAAGGGTGTTGTGACGTAGTTATCCATGAGATAAGCTTATAACTAAATCCATGTAGCTTTCTCATAGTGGGTCGATCTAGAACCTTGTATCTTACAAGTACTTATAACTTTGATTCGTATCTCCATGCCTCATCAAAGTTATAGTGGCCTTATTTCATCTTTGCTCCCACATTGATAACCGACCATGGACATTTAGGATAATCTATAAGATATATCCAAGGATACATTTATCACTATAAACATGAAAATGAAATGACAAATAAATAGAGAATACTTTAAATGACATTAACGTTTAAAGTACAATGACTTGCCCCTAGGGCATAATTTCTAACATTTAGGGTTAGTAGAATACTGAGAGTAATGATGTTCTTTTCCACAGTATACACGACCTACCTGTGCAGGTTGCATTGACAAGGTATTCGTAGGGAGGCTCATCGACTTGATCTTGTTGGCCTGTGAAGACACTTGAGCGGTGAGGGCTGTCATCATGTGAGTTTATCAACTCTAACTACAGTTCTGGTGGGAGGAAGTCAATCTTCCGGCCATTGGTGACTGTTCATGGCCATTCGTTTTAGCAGTTCATATGCCTCGTTATAAGACTTTATCAGTATAGATCCACTTGCAAAGGCATTGATAATTGAATATTTCATACACTACTTTTTATCTCTTGATTAATAATTTAGGGCTCTTTATTTAATAAATAATGACTTTTATACTTATTTAGGCTTTGGGCCTTTGATTATATTTTAGCCATTATTTAATAATAAATTCTAGTTTTACATTGCTTCACTATTTTTATCATAACTCTTGAACCGGACATCGATTTGTTTCATTTGTGTCTCATATTTCAGATGATTCGAGAGCTACAATAGTTATGAAGACATGAAGGGCAAATTCGGACAAGAGGGTGGTCGATTTTGGAGCCAAAGTTAGATGAATATTTCTGGATTTTATTTGGGCTCGAATTTTGTAACTAAAGCCCACTTTTATTTTATTTTCGTTTTGGGCTGAACCATTAGAACCCATTTCCATTTTAGGTTAACTTTAAGTTAGATGGCAGCCACAAACATTCATTCATTCACGTTTTTTTTTTGTTATTTGGTGGATCAAAATAGAAGTTTTGAAATTCTCTCAAATGTTCTTCGCATTCTTCATGTTCTTTGTATGTTCTTCATTTTTTCTAGCCATGCTCGGCTAAACTTCTGTGATTAACCCAACGATGAGGATTCCATGATTCGTCCAGAGAGCTCGTTCTTAATCGGTAATGTTACTCGTTTCTGTTTTCATCTTATCGGATTCAATTTCTGAAAAATAGTTCGAATATTAGATTTAATATTTGGTTTGGTTCATCCCAAGGACTGAGTTTGAACTATGTTTAAAGTTTTGCTGTGCGATTGCATAGTGGGACGCCACTATTCGAACATATTCTAGGCAATCGTCTAGTCGAGGGATTTTCTGGATGAACGCAGAGATTTCGGTTCATCCAGAACCAAACGCGAGTTCGTTCATATTTCGTTCAATGATGGAAGTCTCTGGAATCTGAATGTTGGGTTGATCGTTTTTAATCTGTTTCTACATATTTCGTTCTGTTTCTGTTCACTTTCATTTTTAATCTGTTTGAATCAACAAAACCCCCATTTTTACTGTTTCTGTTCCTTGTTACTATACAATCAAACCCGCTGCGAATTCTTTGGGAAAACGATCCAGGTTCCCTATTACTGCAAATCTTTTATTGAATCTGGTTATTTTGAGAGACACGGCAAATCTCTTTCAGGTATCTACTATGGACCGTGTCTAAGCATCCAAGCCTTTGTAAAATGTCTCCAATTCTACCCGATCCGTGCTATGGACACTAATAATTGAATATTTAATACACTTTTTTGTATTTCTTGATGAATAAATTTAGTATTGTTTAGTTAATAAATAATGACTTTTATTCTTATTTGGGTTTTAGGCCTCGATTAGATTTTAGCATTTTTAATGTAAAATTTCCAGTTTTACATTGCTTCACTATTTTTACCATAACTCTTGAATCGGACATCGGATTAGCCTCACTCTTGTTTCATATTTTAGATCATTTAAAAACCTACAATTGTTATGAGTACTTGAAAGGTAAATTCAAATAAGTGGGCCGTCAATTTTGGAGTCAAAGTCAAACGTATATTTTGGGATTTTTATTTGGGTTCGAATAATGTAATTAGGCCTATTTTGATTTTATTGCTTTGTTTTGGGCTAAACCATTGGATCCCGATCCGTTTTGTAATTAGGTTTTTACCTAGATTAGCCATCAACACTAGCTCATTCATGTTTTTATAGATTTTCATATTCAAATAGAAGTTTTGAAATTCTATAAATTGTTCTTCATGTTCATATTGTTCTTCATTTTTGGGTTTTCGAATTTCTTAGCCATGCTTGGCTAAACTTCGTGATCGATCCATGAGTGAGGATTTATGCTTCCATCTAGAGGACACGGTCTAAATGGTAACTAAACTCATTTCTATTCATTTTATTGGATTCAATTTTTGGAAACAGCAGTTCAAATATTAGATTTAATACTTAGTTTGGTTCATTCCAAGGACGAGTTTGAACTAGGTTAAAGTATTATTGTGCGATCGCATAGTGAGACACCACGGTTCGAGACAGATACTAGGCGATCGTCTAGTCGAGGAATTTTCTAGACAAACGAAGAGATTTTGGTTCATCCAAAACCAATCTTGAGTTTCATTATAATATTTTTCATCAAATGATGGAATGGAAGTTATGGAATCCTGTTCATGGATTAATCAATTTTAATATGTTCATTTCATTTATTTTATTCTGTTTCTATTTAGCTTGCGTTTTAACTCTCTTGGAAAAACTCCCCCAATTGTTCTTGTTCATTTACATTTCTTGTCAAACTGGACCCACTGCGAATTCATTAGGAAAACAACCCAAGTTTCCATTATACGCAAATTATTACTGATCCTGGTTATTTTGTGAGATTATGACAAAACTCTGTCAGACACTTTCACAGTAAATCCTTAAAACGGTCCCAGGCCTCATAGGTGGACTCGCTACCTTTTTGTCGGAAACTAGTGATATCTTCTCTCAATTGGGCGTTCTTATTTGGGGGAAAGAACTTCAATAGGAATTTTCCACCCAAATCATTACAAGATGAGATTGAGTAGGCTGGTAGAGTGTTTAACCATGTTCTAACCATATCTCAAAGTGAGAATGGGAACAATTTGATTCTAAGGGCATCATGGGATGAAAAAATCATCACAGGCCTCCATAAATGTTTTGAGATGAAGATGAGGGTCTTCAAATGGGAGTCCACCGAACTGCCCTGCCCGTTTAGCATTAGAACATAACGGTTTTCAGTTCTAACCGCGCTGCGGTAATATTTGTTGGAGTAATAGCTGAGTTGAGCCTATTCAGTCGAATTCCAAATTCCATGATGGCTCAGTCAAGTTAGCATTGTTTCTGGTCGGTGTTTGTGGTATTTGTGGAATGTGGTTATCACCATGGAGTACGGGTTGGTCCTCTTGATTTAAATCCATATTCCCTTATGCTTCTGCCATGTGAGCAGAGTCACTAAGGAAACTCCTTCATTGCTGCTTCTGCTCTTATCTTTATAGGTTCGTTCAATTTTAGGATTGTACGGTTCTTATATCGATAGATGATGAGATGCACATACATTACAAAAGGTACTGAAAATCAAAAATAGAGAGAGTGAATTTGGTGAGTTTAAGCACAACTAGTCAAAGAAAAACTTACAATCATACAAGGTATTTTCAATCCCCGGAAATAGTGCCAAAAACTTGTTGGTCAAAATCCTCTTATGGCAAGCGAACCAATCGAAGAAATAATATAGTAAGTAGAGTATCATCCCAAAGAGACTGTTAATATCTATTATGTGGCTTATTTCCTCTTGAAAGTTGCGTGATGGGAATAGTTTTGGTCTGTGTTTTGACAATTACTGCTGACAATAAAATAGACAAATAATTGAAAGGTCAGTTGAAAGAAATCATAGTTAAAATGGGCAGAGCTCAGATTTCATCCTCAGTTGAATTAATCCCCCAATTTGCATTTAAATATTGCTGCAACATTTTACTGTACAACTTCAACAATGCAATAGCAAAATGCCTATCGCAACATTATTCAGTTAACCCACTACTAAATTATATACAAGTGTTTGCAATTATACTGCACAGCTACCGTAATGCTACAGCATAACCACCTTTAACAATGTTATTCAGTTAACCCACCACTATTTTATACAAAAGCTTTCGCGTCCTATACGTTCAACCTAAACTATACTTCTCCCATATGCCTATGGCGATTTTCTAGTTTAGATTATCTTTTCAAATCAAGGTATTAAGGTTATGAGCGGTAAACCCATGCTTGAAGCCTACAATGATAGGTCAAGCCTTGCACCAGCTTGACCAGCAAACACTGCCTATCAGATGTCTAACCCCGACTCCCTTGTAGTAAGCCGAGGCCAATGATTTAGCCCTTAGCTTTTGCTAACTAACACAAATCAAGAATGCTGATAAACAAACTGAATTTGTTAAATTAAGTAATAGCAAACTGGGTTCATTCCATATTGAATAATTCATCCTCACTCAGCCAAAGGAGGTTTGGTTCATGACTGACGAGGAAATCACTAAATGATTACAATAGAATAACTCATGACAAAAGATTAATTAAAATTAACAAAAGAAAAACAGAAAGCTTGGTGAAGGTTTCGACGGCGTAGGAGAAGCCTGTCACTTGACAACTCCACATCTTCTTGTCTCTGTCTCGCTGCAAGGAAGAATTGGGTTCTCCTGGAGTTCTCGTACTTCGTGATGCTCTCCCTCTTCTTTCGAGCCTGGCCGAATAGGAATATTATTGGACTCTCTACGACTCAATGATCTTGAGGGTTAGCCGTCTTTTCCTTTTATAATCAGGTTTACTTGCGGTGTAAGTTCAGTGACCTGGGCCTTTCCAAATCTGTCAGGTCCAACTATTCCAACCTTCCAAATTAGAGATTGTTTCTGCTGATTCTACGGGATTCTCCAAATCTTAATATTCGATCTTGCGCATCTTCTATTCCAATCCATCAACAATCTAACTGTGAACTAACGTCCATCCATGAGCCTATGAAAGCGGAACAAATCACTAAGAGGAGGTGAATTGGGGATTTTAAAAATTCTGTTTAGAACACTCTGAAAATGGAAGCTAAAACAGAGGGAAACAGAGGAGGTGAAAGAATAGCAAGACACAAAAAATTTATACTGATTCGGTCACAACTCTTGACCTACGTCCAATTCCCAGACACTCTGTGATTTCCACTATCACTCAGAATCAGTTACACACTCTATACTCGAAGATATCCTCTCACTAGGATACACTCCCTTACAAGTTGTAAACTGATATTCCCAATCGCCAAGTCCCACAACTTGAGATTCTTACAATAAATGATTTCAATAATTGAAACTCTCTCAAAGTGTAGATGAAATAATCACTGAAGTACAAATGTATCAAAAGATACTTTACAAGAGTGGAGAATTGAAAGAGTAGACGAAAACTTGAATGCTTTTTCATTTTCTTATGTTCTGGTTGTTGAGAGACTTAAATGAAACTCTTTATATATGAAGAGAGTATAAAATGACTCATTGAATTGATTGATGTAGCCGTTGGAAGCATTAATCCAATTTGTTAGAGACAATTTGGTCACTTCTATCTCTACTCTTCGGTTAATCCAAGTAGTCGGGAGTTTTGGGTTAACTTCCCTTCCAGAGAGGGAAATTCAAAGTTTAATCCTTTGTAACGTCCAGAGAACGATTTGCCAAAAGGGTGCAAGGTTTTATGGACTTGCAATAAATGAGCCGACATCGGCTTTTGCTTTATCCTAAATCCTCATTCTAATGGCTCTTAATCATCTGAAACTCACTAACAAACTGATTAAACAATGTTAAGAATAGTGATGAGAGATGATAAAAAGTATTAAGATCAAACATGAAGATTTCGCAAATTTGAGAACTTTGATTTTCAAACCGAGCGACATAAACTCAAGTTTGTTTAAGCAAGCTGGAGTTTGCAACTTTCTTGAGAACCTAAACTTGAGTTAATAAACTTAAACTCGAGTTTAGTTCTTCCAGAGAAGTATGTCACGATTTGAGCTTTGAGGAGCATTTTTGAAAATATGAGCAAACTCGAGTCCATTAATGACTAACTCAAGTTTTGGACTTTTGAAGAGAAAGTATAATTAAGTCCACAAAGCTCAAAACTGGAGTTTCTAAAATCATCAAATAGTTAGGAGTTCTCTACTTGACACAAACTCGAGTTTCCTTAAAAATTGAGAACCTTTGAAAACTCTTTGTCAAATGAAAACTGGAGTTTACTATGCTAAACTTGAGTTTCCTCAAAATGAGGAAAACTTAGAAAGCTCTCGGCCAAGTGAAAACTGGAGTTTGCTAACACAAACTCGAGTTTACTTGGAATTTGAAAAACTTAGAAAAACATTTGGATAAGAGCAAACTGGAGTTTGCATATCAAAACTTAAGTTTGCTTATGTTCAAAACATTGGAAGCTCTCTGTTTAACACAAACTCGAGTTTGCACATATAAACTCGAGTTTGCCTTAACTTGAAAAACTTAAGGTGCTCTCTGTATGACATAAACTCAAGTTTGTCAAATCAAACTCGAGTTTGTCTAAGTTTAGAAAAGCTTGAGCTATTCTCTGTCAAGTCCAAACTCATGTTTGACAACCCAAACTCGAGTTTGCCTTTGATAGTAAGTTTTTCAACTTCTCAAAGACAAATTTCATTTGAGTTTACAAGTTATCGATTATCATCAAAACACATAGAGAATTAACATTATCCCCCTTTTTGATGATGACAACACTTGTAAACCAAAACTCCAAAGAGTTTGACATGATTTCGCATTTTGAAATGATTTTGCAAAACAAAATGATGTGCATATGATAGAAACACAAATATTAGAGTTAAAGCACAATAGCGAAGCAATTTCAACCGGTATTTCATTTCATGTCAAAAAGATACAGTCAGATTACCATTTAGTCAAAATACAAATCAAAAACTACAACTCGAAACATAGAAACGCACAACTGAACAACTAAACAACTATAGAACTCTTCACAACTCTTCTACTCTTCTCCCACTTTGTCATCACCAAAATGTGGTGGAGCTTTGGAGATAGTGTCATCTGGTAGAGGGTCCACCAGAAGGGTAGAAGGAGTCGAGTCAATTTTTATAGTGGAAGGGTGAGATGGAGGGACAATTTCGGTGGGGAGTGGATGAGGGAATGGGAGATGTAGAAATGACGGGTGTGAGGTAAAGGGTTTAGGTGAGGTAGAAGGTTCTTTAGACTTAGGGTTGCTGAAACCAGGGCTAGCAGAGGGTGAACCAAAACCAAAACCAGATGTCAGAAGCTTTAAGATTTTATCCATCTTGTCACTGAGAACTACATTGTTCACCATCAGAGTGGAGATCTTTACATCTTGATCTTGAAAGTGGCCAGTGAGATTCTCAACCTTCTCTCTTAACTCATCTGGGACATCCACCAAATCATGATTCCCCTTAGTCACCTCAGGAACTCGCTTTCCAACCTCAACTTCTATCTTCTCGGTCATCTCAGAAATTGCCTTGTCCACAATTGCTTGGACTCTAGCATCAAAATCAGTAGGCATGGAACACTGAGGAGGAGGAGGTGTAGATTGAGCCTGTTGGGCTCTGGCATGTAATGCTCTGGATCTAGATGGGGCCCTTGATTGGCCAGCTCCTTCCATAAAATTAATTCTCATGAGATTCAACTACTACTTCCTAAAAGCTGGAGGAATCTTCAAGGTCTCAGCATTTCCAACATACTATACCGTGCTATAAAAGAGTATAATTGACACAAGAGAAGGGAATGAAATGTGAGAAGGCTTTCTGGAAGAAAATAGAAACTTTGCCATTTCCTGGAAGATCCAGTGGCCAACATTGATAGGGACACTGTCAATGATGCCAGCAAAGAGAGGGTAATCCTTCTTTGCAAAATGGGTAAAATTGCCACCCTTGTGAATGAGATTCCTAGAGTAAATATACCAAATCACTCTATGAATCGAGGTCATAGTAATAGGATTAAAAGATAGAGAGACCAATTGATCCTCAGCAATAGGTTCATTTGGCCTCAAGATTTCAAAAATTTCCCTATTACTGTAATTGAAAGAGGGATCAGGAGGAGGATTGTCAATTTTCAGAACAGAATTAATCATAGAAGCAGACAATGTGATCTTAACACCCATGCCCATAACATGGGTGGTAATTCTCTCCTCTACTAAGATCTATCACAATCTTCAAGATTATCCCATTCCATGTTAAAATAAAATAATTTGACAATATTTGGATTGAAAGAGGCAGATATGGAAAGAAAAGATTCAAACTAATTTAGCCAAGGAGAGAGGTCTAAATTACACTCTTCCTTTAGCTTAGACAGATTAACTGAGACAACACAACATAATTCCTTCTTAAGGAAAGATTCTTTGAATTTAGCAGCAGGCTCATTTTCTAAAGTAGTAGTAGTGACAAAACCTTTAAGAGCCTTGCAGTGCAAATAAATATCAAATATAGCATTAGGTACCGTAGAAGAAGGTTCCTTAATAGGTTGAGTAGCAGCAGATGAAGAGGTCTTTAATAGACCTTGACCAGGGTTAGAAGGTTTTGAAGGAGCAGTCCTCTTATTCTTCGACGGCTTAGCAGCGGCTTCCTTTCTTTCCTCTTTTCCTTTTCTCGCGGCTTCCTCTAGATCGATACTCTTCTTTGGAATCTCAAAGGGTTCTTGAATAGTGACCCCCTTCGGTTTGGGAGAAGGAGCATGCTCATTCGTGGAGACCCCAAGGATACTCTAGTTGACTCCATATCTGAACCTTCTGGGAGTATGCTTGACTCACATAAGTCTCTTGAGAGGAGGAGGTGACGGTGAACTAGAGGCTTGATGATCAGAATCTGACTCCTGTGAGGTTTTGGCTGATCTTTTGGAGGCCATTTTAGGGTTTGGGAGGTCGAATTGAGAAAGGAAGGAGAGAGGACTAGGAAGTGGTTGGAGTCTCAGAGGGTTCTTGGATAGTGACCCCCTTCGGTTTGGGAAAAGGAGCAGGGTCATTCGTGGCGACCCTGAGGATACTCTGGTCGACTCCATATCTGAACCTTTTGGGAGTATGCTTGACTTGCATAGGTCGCTTGAGAGGAGGAGGTGATGGTGAACCAGAGGCTTGATGATCAGAATCTGACTCCTAGGAGGTTTTGGCTGATCTTTTGGAGGCCATTTTAGGGTTTAAGAGGTCGAATTGAGAGAGGAAGGAGAGAGGGCAAGGGCAAAACTTGAGTTTTGAAGAGAGTAAAGATGAACAGGGAAGACTTACATTTAAATAAGGCGTGACAAAACTTACCTCGACTTCAAGGGTGTATATGTGAACCCTTGAACTTTTGCGACAAATTTCTCTTTAACAGGTTAGTTGCTCTCTATCTGATGGAAACTCGAGTTGCTCACTTAATGACTCGAATTTTGGTTTCCTCCAAAACCAGAATTTGCTCTATGTCCCCGATAAACTCGAGTTTCGTCTCACAAACTCGATTTTGCTTCTCTTGATAGCAAACTTCAATAATTTGATAGATTGATCAAGCATCCTGCATAAATCATAACTATAGACTCCGATGCTTAAGTTAGTATCTACTAATCATCAAAAAATAACTAACATTAGATGAGAGTACTTACAACTCATTGGGATTTACCATTCCCAATTCTTTTCTTATGATATTTAGATGCTCCTTGGGAAATGGTTTGGTGAAGATACGAGTAAGTTGAAGATGAGTTGAAATGAACATAACCTTGACATCGTTCTTGAACATGATCCCTTATAAAGTGATGTCAAACATAAATGTGCTTGGTCCAAGTATATTGTATTGGATTCTTCACCAAGCTTATTGTGCTAGTATTGTCACAGAGAGTTAGAATCTCCTTGAACTGAAGTCCCAAATCCAGAAGTTGTAACTTGAGCCATAAGAGTTGAGCACAACAACTTGATGCAGCTATATATTCAGCTTCAGTTGATGACACAGAGACGGTTGTTTGCTTCTTGCTGAATGATAATTGAATATTTCATACACTACTTTTTGTCTCTTAATTAATAATTTAGGACTCTTTAGCTAATAAAAAATGGCTTTTATACTTATTTGGGCTTTGGGCCTTTTATTATATTTTAGCCATTATTTAATAATAAATTCTAGTTTTACATTGCTTCACCATTTTTACCATAACTCTTGAACCAGACATCGGATTTGCCTCAGTTTTGTCTCATATTTCAGATGATTCAGAGAGCTACAATTGTTATGAAAACATGAAGAGCAAATTCAGACAAGAGGGTGGTCGAGTTTGGAGCCGAAATCATATGTATTTTTGGGCTCGAATTTTGTAATTAAAGCCCATTTTATTTTATTTTCGTTCGGGGCTGAATTGTGGATTGGAGCCCCATTTTGTTTTTCCATTTTAGGTTAAGTGAGGCAGCAGCCACAAACACATTCTCATTCACGTTTTTAGAATTCCGAGGATCAAAATAGTAGTTTTCAAATTCTCTCGCAATGTTCTTCATGTTCTCCGCGTTCTTCATCTGTTTTTCGTGTTTCTTAATTATGTTCGGCTAAATTTCTGAGATTGATCCACAATGAGGGTTCCATCCACTATCCAGAGGATTCACGCCTAATCGATAACCATCTAACTCATTTATGTATCCCTTAATCGATTTGATTTTTGGTTCGGATTAGGTTTTTTATTAAAAACCCGAATCGATATTTCCCAAGGACAAAGTTCGATCTAAAGTATTTCGTGCGATCGTACGGAGGTGCGCCACGATTCGAACGAATTCGAACGATTGTTCGGTTGAGGGAATTTCTAGACAAATGCGAGATTTTGGTTATAAATGCTTCGTTCGAGGAAGGGTAGTGGGTGAATCCGAAATCGTGGGTTGATCCTTTAATCCTCTGTTTTCTGTTCAATTCGTGTTATTTCATTTTGTCTCTGTTACTTCATCTTTAATATTATTCTGAATCAAAAAAACCCCTCATTTACTGTCACTGTTTTATTGCTTTGTGCGAATTGAACCGATCAAGCTATAATTCGTTGGGAAACGACCCAGTTACATTATACCGCAAATCCTTTTCTAATCTGGTTATTTTGGGAGATTACGGTAAATCTCTGTCAAAATATGGCGCTGCTTTTGAGGAATTTGCATCGGTTTGATTAGTAACGGTAGTGTAAATAGCTTCATTTTTCGGTAGTTTAGGTGGTTCGGGTGGTCGGACGTAAATTTTTCTCGACCCGGATCACTCAAACCAGGTCTTATTCACAAGGAATTGGGCATTCTAAGAAAGAGTCACTCTTCTTAGGAGTGAGGTATACCTTATTTTCCCCAAATTCCAACGTTTAGACCACTTTTTCACCGTTTTAATTTCCGATTTCATGATTTCTACTAGTCGGTTTTTCGGAGTATCTCCGATTTGGCTGAATTTTGGTACAGGTGATAGAAAATGGCCTATCTCACAACGCACATAGAAAATAAAGATTTTCCATGTGCTAAGCTCCATTTTGCCAAATTCCATCGTTTAGACCACTTTTTCAATTTTTTAAGTTTTTTTATTCCATTTTTGGGTTCCCCATGGTCTAGGAGTTGCCCATCCAAGTCCCAAAAATTTTAAAAATCATTTGATAGTGTTTCTGGACTTGTTTAGGTCAATTTTTACCATAGGTTTTTGTTTTTGTGTTGCTTTTGTGTTGTCTTAGTGTTTTTCTACTTTTTACCACTTTTAGTGGCATTTTCAAATTCTGAGTTTCTAGTGGCATTTTCGTAATTCTGATTTTCTGCAAATTCTGCCTTTTGATTATGCTTGTATGAGTACTAGGAGCACTATCAATCCGAAGACTTGTTGCCATTTGATCCTGAAATAGAAAGAACAATTCTTCTTGCTAGAAGAGTTGTTAGGCTAAGTTGTGGGATTAATACCGAATTGGACATTGAACTTAAGTCGACCATTCGATTGTGTTCATTCTGTTGATCTTTCGATTGTGTTTCGATAGTACTTCGATAGTCTTGTTGTTTTCACGATTCTAGTAGCAATTTTCCTAACTCAGAAATTATGGCGGAAGAACAGAAAATCGTCCTACTTTAAAGGAATTGAATGAACCCGATGTTAATTATCAACCTTTGTGCATTCAATATCCTCGCCCTTTGCTTGCTAACTTTGAGCTTAAATCTGGTCTAATACACTTGCCGCCTAAGTTTCATGGTCTTTCGGTAAGTGTGCCATTAAGCATTTGAAGGAATTCCATCTAGTGTGCAAAAGACAATGAAACCACATGCAATTGATGAAGATCAAATCAAGCCGAGAGCTTTTCCTTTCTCATTGGAAGGTGGAGCCAAAGACCGGTTGTTGTACCTTCACCTTCATCTATTGGGAGCTGGACCGATGTTCGAGAGGTTATTTATGGATAAATATTACCCGCCTCAAGAGCAACTACGATCAAGAAAGAAATTGCCAACATTAAACAGCCAATGGGGAGACTTTGCATGAGTACGGGAGAGGTTTAAAAGGTTATGTGCAAGCTGTCCACACCACCGGATCACCGAGCAACTCTTGATTACCCATTTCTATGATGGTCTCGCTACCGGTAGACAAAGGTTTGGTGGATGCTTATAGCGGTGGGGCTTTACGTAACAAGACACCTGAAGATGCCCAAGAATTGATATCCGAGATGGTAGCCAACTCTCAGCAATTTGGCACCAGGGCCAATAGTACTCCTGTTTGCCATGTGCAAACACTTCCGATCTAGTATGATTCTCGAGATTAGAGAATAGACTTGATGATCTGACCTCTCCGGTGAGTGGCGGCTGCGATGTGCAATACAATCTTCTCCTCCTCAGATTGGCTACTCATGTGGGTTCTGTTCTGACCCTTACCATTCTACTGACTCTTGCCCTACCTTGCATGATCCTACTTATCAAGACCAATCAGTAGCTTCAGTGGGTGTTTTTCCAGGAAAGCCACAAAACCAACAGAATAATGCCTTCTCCAATGCCTACAATCCTGGTTGGAGAAATCACCCCAATTTTCGTTGGAACCAGAATCAGAACCAGAGTAACCAATATCAGCAGAATTCTGGGAATTACCAACAGAGACAGTACATACCATAGAATTTCCAACAGCAATTTGCACCGCCTTTGCCTTTGCCAGCACCACCTCCTCGACCAGCCATATGTGCACCTCCACAGGCAGCACAACAGCAGGCTAGTAGTAGTGGTAGTGGTGGTTCCTCACTTGAAGATATGATGAAGCAATTTGTCACGCCAATATGCGCCCAACAAAGAACCGACACTTCCATTCGAGTTTGCAAACACAGATTGGGCGGTTGGCAACCTCATTGAACCGGCTTCAACCTCGGGATCCAACACTCTTCCTTCACAAACCATTTCTAATCCTAAGGGAAATGTGAGTGCTATCTCCCTTCGTTCGGCAAGCAATTAGAGGAACCTAAACCATTTCTGAGATGTGACTTCCACATCGAAAGAGAGTCGAAAAATGTGAAGATTGACTCTAAAAATAAAAAGGCGTTGAAGCAAGGTGAAGAGGAAGACATCCCCATTCCTCTTCCTTTCCCTCGAAGAGCAGTTCAATCCAAGAAGCCGCGTAAAAAGCACAAGAGAAGGATATACTTGAGACATTCAGAAGAGTAGAGATCAACATTCCTCTCTTAGATGCAGTCAAACAAATTCCTAAATATGCCAAGTTTCTGAAGGTGTTGTGCAACAACAAGAGGCGACTAAAGGGGAGTGAACGAGTGAGTTTGAACCAGAATGTATCAGCACTCATCCAGCCTACGATGCCTCGCAAGTGCAAGGATCCAGGGACGTTTTCTATCCCTTGTTGTTTTGGTAACTATAGATTTGATGATTTCATGCTAGATTTAGGTGCTTCTATTAATGTCATGTCTCGCATCTATTTATAAATCTCTTGGTCTTGGTCCTTTACGTCCTACGGTGTTGTTGTTCGCTTAGCTAATAGGAGTAATGTTCATCCTTCCGGTTTAGTTGAGGATGTATTAGTCAAGGTTAATAAACTTATATTTCCCGTTGATTTTTACATCTTAGATATGGAGGATGAGTCTCCCAAAGTAGATCACCTATCATTCTAGGGAGGCCTTTCATGAAAACAGCTAGGACTAAGATAGATGTGCATTCTTGTACTCTTTCCATGGAGTTTGGTGATATATTTGTGAATTTCAATATTTTTGATGCCATGAAACATCCTTGGGAAGAACATTCTGTTTTCTGCATTGATGTGATTGATGATCTTGTGGATGATGTTATTGCTGATTGGTGTCTTGATTATATTGATTTTGCATCGAGAGTGATTCTCCCATTTGTGCATGTCTTGATAATGAATGGTGCTCTGTTTGCACCGATTTGCTTAATGCTTTGCATTATTTGGTGATTCTGACTTGGTTGGTGATTCTACATTACATGTGGATTCTGATATTGATTCTGAGTTTGAGCTTCACCCTGATCCTAATGTGCATCCTGATTCTGATTTTGATGAGCTTGATTCTGATGTTAACATTGAGCTGTATAGACACAGTTCTTCTGTTTCTTTGAATGTGGTTTCAGGCATTTCTAGTGTGATGACATCAGAGTTGTTGCAACAACCACCCAAGCTTCTTCCTACACCGAGCAACCACCCAAGCTTGAGTTGAAATCCCTTCCGATCACCCGAAGTATGCATTACTAGAGGTGGATGAACAAATTGCCGATCATTGTGGCAAATAATCTTCTTCCCGACCAAGAAGAGGAGCTGCTAAGCTTATTGAGGGCGAACAAGAAAGCCATTGGGTGGACATTAGCGACATCGTTGGCATTAGCCCTTCCATGTGTATGCATCGAATTCGTTGGAAGAGGACTCTAAGCGGTGAGGTAGCCCCGAGACGCCTTAATCCTCTTATCCTTGATGTGGTGAAGAAGGAGGTCACTAAGCTTCGCAAGCCGGTATCATCTATCCCATTTTTGATAGCCGATGGGTTAGCCCTGGTCCGTGGTTCCCAAGAAATCCGAGTCACTGTAGTAACCAATCAGAAGAATGAGCTCATTCCTACTTGAGTTCAGAATAGTTGGAGAGTTTGATCGACTATAGGAGACTCAACCAAGCCACTCGCAAGGATCATTACCCTCTACCTTTCATTGATCAGATGTTAGAATGATTGGCTAGCAAGTCTCATTACTGCTTCTTGGATGGCTACTCCGGATACTTCCAGATCCATATTGCTCCTGAGGATCAGGAGAAGACGACCTTCACATGCCCCTTTGGAACATATGCCTACCAAAGGATGCCTTTTGGCCTTTGCAACGCACCCGGCACCTTTCGGCGTTGTATGGTAAGCATTTTCTCGAGTTTCTAGAGGACCGCATGGAGGTTTTTATGGATGATTTCACGTATATGGGTCTGATTTTGATGCCTGCTTAGCTCATTTGTCTAGAGTTTTGCATAGGTGCATTGAGTCTAATCTTGTGCTGAATTATGAGAAGTGTCACTTTATGGTTGAGTTGGGTATAGTCTTGGGACACATAGTGTCTAGGAAAGGGATAGAGGTAGATCCTGCTAAGATAGATGTAATTACTGCTTTGCCTTACCCCGCATCTGTTCGGGAAGTTCGCTCTTTTCTTGGTCATGCAGGTTTCTATCGGCGTTTCATTCGGGATTTCAAAGGCAGATTGCACCCTTGTCCAACCTTCGCATAAGGACACGACTTTGTATTTGATGATGCTTGCAAGGCGGCCTTCAATCATTTGAAGCGTTGCTGACTACATTGATGATGATCCAAGCCCCGATTGGTGCCTCCCCTTCGAGTTGATGTGTGATGCTTCCAACTATGCGGTTGGTGCTATCTTGGCACGAGTTGAAAGAGCATCTCATGTGATTGCATATGCCTCCAAGACTTTGGATCCCGATCAAATTACACCACTACGAGAAGGAGTTATTGGCTGTTGTATTTGCTTTTGATAAGTTTAGGTCATATCTCTAGCAAGTAGAATAGTTGTTTTCTCGACCATGCTTTGCTTTGAAGTTTCTTTTGAAAAAGGCGGATGCTAAGCCATGACTCATCTCGGTGGATGTTGCTGCTCCAAGAGTTTGATGTTGAGATTCGAGACAGTGGAGCACAAAACTGGGTAGTGACCACTTGAGTCGCATCACTCGTTCTCCTCTCACCCCTCTTCTATTCGGATGATTTCCGATGAGCAGCCTTCTACACCGCAAGGTAAGCTTCCATGGTATCTTGATCTGGTTAACTACTTGGTAGAATGGTGTTTTGCCTATAGATTCCACTAGGGCCCAAACCCTTAAATTAAAGAGTGAGTCTAAATATTATGTTTGGGTTGACCCTTATCTGTGGAAATTTTGTAGTGACCAAGTAGTTAGGAGATGTGTTCATGATCATGAGTTTCACTCTATATTGCATTTTGCTCATGCTTCTGCTTGTGGTAGTCACTTTGGACCACAAAGAACTGCTAGGAAAGTGTTAAACAGTGGATTATTTGGGCCTTCCTTGTTTCGTGATTCC
This sequence comes from Acacia acuminata, assembly GCA_019022655.1. Taxonomy (NCBI): domain Eukaryota; kingdom Viridiplantae; phylum Streptophyta; class Magnoliopsida; order Fabales; family Fabaceae; genus Acacia; species Acacia acuminata. The sequence continues at coordinate 182,062 of JAFJYI010000437.1, read as the reverse complement.
CATCTGTTTTGTAAGTCATGTGATAACTGTCAGAGAGCAGGGAGTATTTCACGTAGGCATGAGATGCCCTTAAACCCTATATTGTTTTGTGAGATCTTTGATGTTTGGGGTATTGATTTTATGGGTCCATTTCCCGCTTCATGTGGTTATACTTACATACTTGCTAGCCGTTGATTATGTCTCGAAATGGGTTGAGGCGAAAGCCACCCGACTAATGATTCTTCTCGTGGTGGTAGATTTTGTTAGGTCTAACATTTTCTGCAGGTTTGGTATTCCTAGAGCCATTATCAGTGACCAAGGGTCTCATTTTTGCAACCGAAGTATGGGTGCCTTGTTACGCAAGTATGGAGTGCTCCATAAGGTCTCCACAGCATACCATCCTCAGACCAACGGTCAAGCTGAAGTCTCTAATAGAAAGATTAAGCAAATCCTTCAGAAGACAGTTAACTCTACCTGGAAAGATTGGAGTAAGTGATTAGATGATGCTTTGTGGGCCTATCGTACCGCCTACAAGACCCCGATTGGGATGTCCCCTATCGGCTTGTCTTTGGTAAGGCATGTCATCTTCCTATTGAGTTGGAGCATCAAGCCTATTGGGCCATTAAGCGGTGTAACATGGATTTGGTTAAGTCTGGGATGAAGAGGAAGCTACAATTGCAAGAGTTGGATGAGCTTAGATTGGATGCCTATGAGAGTTTGCGGTTATACAAGGAAAAGACTAAGGCATTCCATGATAAGCATATTCTGAGGAAAGAATTTTCTGTGGGCCAGAAAGTTCTTCCTTTAACTCCGTTTGAAGTTTATGCCTGGTAAGCTTCGATCTAAATGGGATGGCCCTTTTGAGATCACTAACATTTTTCCATTTGGTGCTTTGTTGAGCTATGTGATCCACCCACAGACGAACCTTTAAGGTCAATGGGCATCGCCTCAAGCCATTTCATGAGGGATCTCAAAGGCTGACTCGAGGAAGCGGACATTCTCCTCATTGATGCCACTTATCCTCCATAAACCCCTTGGGAGTATTCTTCTTTCTTTCTCCCTCTTTCTTCTATTTGTTTTCCTTTTTCTACTTTGCTTTTTGAAATAAATACGGTCTCTCTTTCTATGATTGCTACATATTATGAACTTGGACATTTTGGTTTTAATGGATCATTCTGTTGGGTCTGCCATTCTTGACTCTTCGATTAATGTCTTGGTAGTTGATTTGATGTTGTTGATTGCCTAAGTTAGTATTGACCTTGTGAGGTTTTGGGCCTACATGAATGGAATTCATCTTTTGCCATTCTTTCTTTCATGTGTGCATCTGCTCATGATTTGTGTTCTCTAGAACTTGCTCATTTTCTTTTTGAAACTACATTTTTCATTTACGTGCATAAGTATGATGGAAGCCTGTTTTCTTTCTTTTATTTTCCTCACTTTGGCCAAATAGCCTTTCCCTTGCATTATGATTCCTTTGCTAGCCCTTTGTACCTTTTTGACTCATTCTTTTCTAAGCTAAATTACAAGCCTAAGCGAAAAACCATTTTATTCCGCACCTTGAAAATTTATTGAGCATTGGTTTCACCTTGGTTTTGTGTTTAAGTGTGGGGGTTGCTCAGGAGTGCAACAGTTTAAGTGTGGGGGGATGTTTGCCTTTGTCATTGTGATTATGTATATAGTATAGTTTCATTTTTCTCCAAAAAAAAAAAATTGAAAGAAAGAAAAAGAAAGAAAGAAAGAAAAGTAAAAGAAAAAAAAGAAAAGAAAGAAAAGCAGAAAAAAAGAAAAGAAAAGAGAAGAAATAAAGAAAGAAAATACATAGAAAGAAAGGAGATATATAAGTAAAATAAAAATTTTCTTACATAGAGAATGATTGTGTTAATTAGTGCTCTTTTTAATTTCCTTGGGGCTTAACCTCTCATTCTATACTATTACCTACCTTCACCCTAACCCCATAACAAGCTCTCTTGATTTGTGCATGCATGTGTTATGAGTAGTGGAGACGTAGAAATTGAGCAAGCTTATGGTAGGGCAAATTTCTTGAGTAGAATTTGAGCGATACACTTATTTACCTTAAACACTTGAGAGATTGATTGATTGATTGAGCGCATCATTTGAGAGACCATCTTATGTGATTAGCATCATTGATTGAGATTACCATGAATTGTAATTTAAGATGAAGGGATTGTGGTCTTGATTGATTGATCTTTTGGAGCTTTGTGTCCCTTGTTCAATTTTTGCATTGGCGTGCAATTGTTAGAAAAGAAGAGTTTCTCCTTTAGGTCTTTTTCTTTGAATTTTTCTCGGAGTGCAAAAAGATAAGTGTGGGGGAATTTGATAATTGAATATTTCATACACTACTTTTTGTCTCTTGATTAATAATTTAGGACTCTTTAGCTAATAAAAAATGGCTTTTATACTTATTTGGGCTTTGGGCCTTTTATTATATTTTAGCCATTATTTAATAATAAATTCCAGTTTTACATTGCTTCACCATTTTTACCATAACTCTTGAACCAGACATCAGATTTGCCTCATTTTTGTCTCATATTTTAGATGATTCAGAGAGCTACAATTGTTATGAAGACATGAAGAGCAAATTCGGACAATAGAGCAGTATATTTTGGACCCGAAGTCATATGTATTTTTGGGCTCGAATTTTGTAATTAAAGCCCATTTTATTTTATTTTCATTCTGGGCCTGAATTGTGGATTGGAGCCCCATTTCGTTTTGCCATTTTAGGTTAAGTGAGGCAGCAGCCACAAACACATTCTCATTCACTTTTTTAGAATTCAGAGGATCAAAATAGTAGTTTTCAAATTCTCTCGCAATCTTCTTCGTGTTCTTCGCGTTCTTCATCTCGTTTTTCGTCTTTCTTAATTATGTTCGGCTAAATTTCTGAGATTGATCCACGATGAGGGTTCCATCCACTATCCGAGGATTCACGCCTAATTGGTAATCGTCTAACTCGTTTCGTATCCCTTAATCGAGATTTGATTTTTGGTTCGGATTGGGTTTTTGATTAAAAACCCAAATCGATATTTCCCAAGGACAAAGTTCGGACTAGGTTAAAGTATTTCGTGCGATCGTACGCAGGTGCGCCACCGAAACAAATTCTGAACGATTGTTCGTTGAGGGAATTTCTAGACAAATGCGAGATTTCGGTTTGTCTAGAGTCGATTACGAGTTCGGTTATAAATATGTTTCGTTCGAGGAAGGGTAGTGGGTGAATCCGAAATCGTGGGTTGATTCTTTAATCCTCTGTTTTCTGTTCAAGTCGTGTTATTTTATTTTGTCTCTGTTACTTCGTCTTTAATATTATTCTGAATCAAAAAAACCCTTCATTTACTGTCACTGTTTTATTGCTGTGCGAATTGAACCGACTGCGAATTCATTGGGAAACGACCTAGGTTACATTATACTGCAAATCCTTTTCTAATCTGGTTATTTTGGGAGATTACGGCAAATTTCTGTCACTGAACCAAAAGACAAGTAAGCCACCAAGGAATTGACATTGGCCACTTGTGCTCTTTGTATCCGTCTTGTATCTGGCATGATTTGAGTCTGAATACGCCACCAGATGTTTAGGTTGATCTTTAGGAAACCACAATCCAAGGGTTTTTGTATCAGCAAGATATCTAAAGATTCTCTTCACATTTTCAGCATGAGACTCCTTGGGAGTGGATTGGAATCTTTCACACATTTCCACACTGAATTGGATGTTAGGGTCACTTACAATAAGGTAGAGTAATGATCTAATGATTCTTATATATCTTGTGATGTTGAAGTCCTTGCCCTCTTGATCAGCATCCAAGGAAGTGGTTGAACTCATTGGAGTAAAAGCTTCATTACATTAGTCTATCCTAAACTTGTTCAAAGATCATTGAGATACTTGGTCTGAGATATGAAGATTTCATTCTTCTTTTGCTTGATTTGCAGGCCAAGGAAATAGTTGAGTTCTCCCATCATGGACATCTCAAACTCTCCCTACATATTCTTAGCAAAATCTTCACTTAAAGCATCATCGAAGCACCAAATATAATATCATAAACATATATTTGAACAATTAAAATTTCATTAAGCTTATTACTCTTTATGAAGAGAGTTATGTCTGCTTTTCCTCTAACAAATCCTTGATCAAGAAGGAATTTGCTTAATCGCTAATACCAAGCTCTAGGAGCTTGCTTAAGGCTATAAAGGGCTTTCTTGAGACGATAAACATGATTTGGATGGTGATCATTTTGAAAACCAGGAGGTTGTAAAACATAAACTTACTGAAAGAGATTTGTCGTGTCTCCCAAAATAACCAAGTCCAAAAATGATTTGCATAAATAGGGAACTGGGTCGTTTCCCCAACGAACTCACAGCGGGTTTGATTGACAGAAACAAAAGCAGAACAGTAAAAATGGGGGGGTTTTGGTTCGAACGGAATAAAAATGAAATAAGAAGAAATAGAATGAATTAAACACATATTAAACAGATAAACGAAGATCAAACAAATAAACAGAGATCAACCCAGGATTTCGAATTCCACCACTTTCCTTACTCCGACGAAAACAGATTTTGAAACGAACTCACGATTGATTCGGATGAACCGAAATCTCTACGTTCGTCCGAAAATCCCCTCAACTAGATGATCGCCTAGCGTTTATCCGAATAGTGGCGTGTCACATGCGATCACACAAGTAAGCACTTAAACCTAGTTCGAACTTGATCATTGGGATATCTCAATCTGGGCATTAAATCTAACACCCAATCTGAAAGTAAATCGAATCCGAAATTACAAAACAGAAATGAATTTGTTACTGTTAAGAGCGAGTCCTGTGGATAGTGGAATCCTCAATCTGTGGGCTAATCACAGTAGCTTAGCCCATCATGGCTATGCAGAATGAAAATCGAACAAAAATGAAGAAGTTCATCATGAACACGAAGAACACGACGAACAGATGAAGAACAGTTGAGAGAATTTCAAAACCTCTATTTCAATCCGAAAAAAGTAAAAACGTGAATGACCTAGTGTTGTAGCCACCATCTGACTTAAAGTTAACCTAAAATGGAAATGTGCTCCAATGGTTCAGACCAAAACGGATATAAAATAAAAGTGGGCTTTAATTACAAAATTCGAGCCCAAATAAAATCCAGAAATATACATTTGACTTCGGCTCCAAAATCGACTGCCCTCTTGTCCAAATTTTCCCTTCATGTCTTCATAACAATTGTAGCTCTCTGAATCATCTGAAATATGAAACAAAAATGAGGCAAATCCGATATCTGGTTCAAGAGTTATGGTAAAAATAGTGAAGCGATGTAAAACTAGAATTTTATTATTAAAAATGGTTAAAATATAATCAAAGGCCCAAAGCCCAAATAAATATAAAAGCCATTATTTATTAATCAAAGAGTCCTAAATTATTAATCAAAAGATAAAAGAAGTGTATAAAATATTCAATTATCACTTACTCCAGAATAAAACCATTTAAAAAGGAACTTTTTACATCCATTTGATAAAGCTTGAATCCTTTGATACAAGCAAAGGCTTGAAGAACCCTTATAGCTTCCAATCTTGCCATTGGAGCATAAAATATTCATAATCAATTCCTTCTTATTGATTATAGCCTTTTGCAACCAATCTTGCCTTGTTACGGATAATTATTGCTGACTCATCTCGTTTGTTCTTGAATACCCATTTAGTTCCAATGACCGGATGGTCTTTAGACCTAGGTACCAAGTCCTAAACTTGATTTCTATCAAATTGATGTAACTCCTCTTGCATTGCGATGACCCAATCTTTGTCTGAAAGAGCTTCATCAATCTTAGAGGGTTCAATCTCTGATATAAAGGCAGAAAATGTTACTTCATTCAAAGTATTTTTTTCTGGTCCTTACACCTTGATTTACATCACCTATTACTTGGTTCAAAGGATGATTCCTAATGAACTTCCAAGCTCTAGGCCGAGATTGATCGAAATTTTAGCAAAATTTTTTAGGATCGACTTCAAAAACATTGTCGATTGTCAATAGAGGCAAGAGTAGTTTTCTAAAAGAATTGATTTTTGAAAACAAGTTCCTTATCATCATCCAAAGGCTTATCAGGTTTGGATTCGCAGAACGCAACATGTATAGACTCTTTAACAATACGAGTACGAGTGTTAAAGACTCTATAAGTTTTACTCCTATTTGAATAACCCAAAAATATACCTTCATCCGCCTTGGAGTCAAACTTTCCCAAGTTATCCTTACCATTGTTGTGGATGAAGCACTTGTAGCCGAAAACATGCAGATTAGCCAAATTGGGCTTTCTTTCTTTTTACAACTCATAAGGAGTTTTGTTCAACCTCTTCTAGAGATATGCCCGATTTGAGATGTAGCAAGCCATACTCATAGCATCAGCCAAAATACTTGGTAAGTATAATTCTCGTTCAACATTGCTCTTGCCATATCGATGAGGACTCTATTGTTTCTCTCTACAACACCATGTTGCTGAGGAGTCCTTGGGCTGAGAAGTTGTGATCGATGCCCATATTATCGCAAAACTCACCAAAGGCATGAATTTCAAATTCTCCACCATGATCAGTACGGATTCCTACAATTGGGAAACCTTTCTTGTTTTGGACCTTCTTAGCAAAAACAACAAACTGGACAAATGTTTCATCTTTAGAAGATAAAAAGATAGTCCATGCAAATCTAAAGAAATCATCAACTATGACCAAAGTATAAAGATTGCCACCAAGAGCTTAAGGGCCACAAAAGTGAAAGTGACTATGCAAAAGAGCACAAAAACACTTATACGGTGTTAATCAGTTGGTAAAAATGATATTTAGCTATGCCCTAAGGTGTGGGACGTTTAGCTGAGCAAAACTATGCTAAAATATATGTGCATATGACATTTCTTGGACTGATGAGGATTTCCTGTGTTTTTAAGAAGATAGGAATGCAGAGTCAATTATAATCATTACTTGAGGACACGTGTCACTACAGGATTAAAAAGAAAAAAGTAAGTAATGGTTACAGGGGTAGAAATGTCAATTCCTTCCCCCTTAAGGAGGAATTTTCAACCACATAAGATTAGGGGAGAAAATCAGATGATCTTATCTGTATTTAAGCCCAAACACAAAGTACATGTCCTAAGGGGAGTTAACTGGTGAAAAAGGAGACCGATAAGAACCAATTAGGGGCCTAATTTTAACTAAAATGGAATAAATTAAATAAAAAGTACATGGATTAAATTTGAGGCCTAGGATGCACCACATATTGTTGGCATTTGTACATGTAGCGGAAGGAATTCATCCATTAAAATATACAAGACGATCTATCAACGGCGTTTAAATCGGATTAGTCAGAACCGTACCTTTGTATTCGTGAGTGACTTGTTCGATACGATCACCAGGAGCCAACTCAACGAATCCACTCCCTCTACTGGTATCCACACCGAACAAACTCCAACACCGACAGTAGCATGCTAGCGCCTTTAACGTCTTACGTCTCTTTTTCTTTCTCTAGGGTTTTCTTTCGCGGCTCGTCGCTTATTTTTAATATGACTAGATCATGATCTTATAGGATTTCGAAAACCCTAAAGGGACATATTAAAATATTCAAAATTAAACTCAATTAATCTTGAAATTTGAATTTGGATTTGAAATAATATTAATTAAATCTGTCAATAGATTTAATCTAATTTATTTATTTAATCCGAATTAAATCGAGATATGATATCTATCTATTTAATTAAATCTAAGATATTATATCTCAATTCAAATTAAATCGAGATACGATATCTCTATTCGAAAATTAAATATGTGATACAATATCTTTATCTATTTTAGTTATTTAATTTATCAAATAAATTAAATACTTCATAATGATATTATTATCTATATAAATAATAATATTATTATTTTTGAATTAATATTACATATATATATATATATATATATCCATCCTAGATTAAATGTTGTATCCATTAAATCTTAGACATATCGAAAATTCAATGAATCTAAACATTATTGCTCGTGTTGGGCTATTCTTGTGTGAGACCCGTAGGCCCACATGAGATTGGCAGCGGGCCAATACTGTACCAGCTGACAAGTCGCAAGCACCCTCTAGTAAGACATTACGACTTCCCAACTCATATGAGGATCGTTGATATGACACAACCTATTATACAATTATGCCACGTCTATTTTGTCACACGATAATTTGGGCAAGGATGAAGCATAGATAGTGTCATCCTCCTATTCTTGACCATTACTTTCTCGATTCTCGAGTAGTTCAACAATTGAAATGGAAACTCCTTTCCATCGTAGTATGACCATACATTTCTCAGACTCACTCATTCAGGGACCCAGTATTATCTCTCTACAAATGTGAGGGACAAATTCCATCTTGACATCCACATTCCTCTGCATGAAACCACTAATCCCGATCAAAGCCTTTATCATCACCCGGTCAAAGGTGACTTTTGACTAGGTCAAAGATCAGCGACTCTCATGTAGGAATCCATGATTATTTCAGGTGAAAGGGCATTGTGACGCAGTTATACATGAGATAAGCTTATGACTTAATCCATGCAGCTTCTCATAGTGGGTCGGTCCAGCACCTTGTACTCTTATAAATGCCTATGACTTTGATTTGTATCTCCATACCTCATCAAAGTCATACTTGTCTTATTTCATCTTTGTTCCGTATAGATGACCGACCGGGGACATTTAGGATCATTTTTATGATATGTTCAAGGATACAATTATCATAATAAAAATGCAAATAATATGATAACTAAATGGAGAAATATTTTAAATAATGGGTAAAGGAACAAAAATAAACATGTGCTTTACCCTCAAGAGCGCCCAGTACCATATGCTTTTTTCAGGAGCAAAAATACACATGTGGTTACATTTTAGGAGCAGAAATCACACCACTGTTAAAATCTAACTTAACGGTGCATTTGCAACAGAAAATGCCATATTTACAACAACATTTAAACAACTGGATTTTGAACATAGAAATGTAATTTACAACAAAAAAGGGCTATATTTACAATAGGAAGCACTGTGTTTACAACAAAATTTAAAATATGGCCATATTTACAATAGAAAATGCCATATTTACAACAACATTTAAACACCTAAATTTTGAACATAGAAAGGTCATTTACAACAGAAAAATGCTAGATTTACAACAGGAAGTGTTGTATTTATAACAAAATTTAAAATATGGTCATTTACAACAGAAAAAGCCATATTTACAACTGGCTAGATTTTAACGGTGGTGTGACTTTTGCTCCTAAAATGTAAACACATGTGTATTTTTGCTCCCAAAAAAAAGCATATGGTGCTGGGCGCTCCCGAGAATAAAGTACATGTGTATTTTTGCTCCTAAACCCTTAAATAACAATAGTGTTTAAAGTACAATGATTTGCCCCTATGGCATAATTTCCAACACATATGCCCTTGGAAATATTTGGAATTTCTTGGAACGAAAGAAAAGAGAAAACAAGACAAAAACTAGGGTACATGCTAGACAAAGGGTGTTTCGGGCAAAAATAGGTAATTTACACATTTTTGAAAAGTAAAAATTTGATTCTTTTGGATGGGGTTGCACCACATATGCCCTTCTAGAAGATTCTGGATTTACTTGGAGATTAAGTCAAGAAAGCTGATCCAAATTATTAACCGGTGGACAAAAACATGCACCCGAGATAATCCAAAGTACCCAGATCATTTTAACTATTTTAAAAAGAGGTTGAACTTTTCATTTTTGGCACCTAAGAGGCATGCTCAACAGAAGCAATAGGAAGTCCAGCAAAGTCTTCAAAACTTAGAGAGAGAGCAAGAACACCAAGCAAACCTCTGATTTTAGGTAAACACCGAAAACCCGAACCTTTGAAGTTTGTAGTTTGGGTTTTCGCTTGCATGGTTAGAGCATGGTGTTGTGATCTGATTTTGGTGGTTTTAAGGGTTCTAATGGGTTTAAATCATGGTTTTGCATGGGGTTATGTCATGGTTAAGATATACGAACTCAAAAACACCAAAAACTCAAGAAAGAAGCTTCTTTGCCAAAGATCGGGGTTTTCGACGGCGAAGCTTCGGCCATGTTCTTAAAATAGTAAATGAAGTCGGTTTGATCTTAACTTTTACAGGCATAAAGTATACTTCCGCTTCATTTGGATATGGTATTTGATGCCTTGTTGAGTTGTCTACTAGGAAAAATAAATTCTTGAAAATCGCTCAAGAAGCAGAGATATTTTGCTGACTAGTGAATAAAGCTTGGGCTGTGTAATAAAATACGGGCCCTTTTGGACTTTGGGAGTATTTTTAACATAAACTATACATCCTAAGGGTTCCATAGTCTCTGATTTCATATGAATTGGATTTTTTGGAATTAATTAGAAATAGTTGAAATTAGACAAGGTTTTCTAGAATTTTGGGGAAGTGGCTCGGATTTCCAACAATAAAAAGGGTAATTTATGGAAATACTAAAAATAAGGTATATTGGTGTTGTCTAGGGCAAGAACATTTCCAGGGAGACTCTCAGACGCCGAGGAACTTTATTAGTCTCTGAACAGCTATCAGGTAGTATCTGTTTACACAAGTACTTTTACGTGTTTGTTTTATGTTTGTTTGCCATATGTGTATGTTATTGCCAAATATGCATATAGAGCATGTTGGGGTTTGAGTCCCTAACTATTGTCTTCCTAGCACTGAGGATTGGTCCGAGGTTAGCCTTAATTGGTGGCTCTACGGGTCGTTAGGTCCGGGGCTAGCTTGGTACGAGCGGCTCTACATGTCGTGATTCTGGATCGTTCGTAGATAAAGGTGATAGACCCTGAGCTCTGTGCATGCATGCATAGATGTGCATGCATACACTATAGTACATGAGTTTGACAGTTACTCTATGGTTCACTTTTGAACTCCAGACAATTCTATAGATACAGGTGATAGACCCTAAGCTGTTCAAAAGTTGAAAGATAAGGGCACGTGACAGAGAATTGAAGAAATAGGGAAATGCCCTATCTCCTTATGTAATTTGGGATGACAGTATGAGTTTAATTACTGCTCAGTATTTTCTTTTGGATGAATGTACCCTTAACCCTACAGGGACTATTTACTTTTTGTTTTCATGCTTTTACCAGTATATCATATTTTCCAAACCGATGATATGCTCTATAGCACACATTCTGAAATATGTTAAAAGGACTAATCAATAAAGGATAGGCAATAAGCAAAAGGAATCCCTCTAACCCGCCACCCGAAAGGGTGAGGCCGGTAGGGGTGTAACATATTTAACTGAACGCATTAAGACACTAGAGTATAGTACCCATATGATGAGGTATTTGGAGGTTACTAGCTACTAGGGTATGATCTTAATCTTATGATTTCCCTTAGATAGAATGATTGAGAGTTGTTCCTTGATAAGAACCTAATGATAGCTAGAACCTTGGTAACCACGGGTTAGGATCGATAACCAAAAATATGATGATGGCCAATAGCTTTCCCTTGGAAATATGAGTTGAATAACCGATAGGGAAAGTTAAATCTGTGACTATGCCTGGAGCTAGATCATTATTGAAGGTCCTTATACAGAATAACCTCAGATAATGTTTATTTAATGCAATGTATTGTTATGGGGTGCTCCATTGCTATGTGTATTATTATTAGAGTAAAAATGGAGGCATAAATGTACAGTAGGCAATGAGACTTACCAAATTAGTATGACTTCGGGTCATTGAATTGGATATGTGGTCAATGGGAGGCCCTAAGTCCTATGTAACTAGTACGTTCATAGGCTGGTAGAAGATCACGATTACTAGACCATGAATACCGAGTGAGAATCTTTGAAAGAGATTGTTGGTCTAAAAGACATAGGCATTAGTATTGAAAATGGTTGGGCAAATAAAATAGAATGGATTAAGTATCCTATGGATGGCTCGAGTAGCCAAGGATAAAGCCTGAGATGTAATTAAAGTTGATGACCTTACGTGTCGGTTGTTTGGTTTGTTCGTATGTTTGAAAATTAAATTTTAAACTTACCAATTCACTTGCTGTATTTGTAAATCTTTTGAAAATTGAGTTTTCTGATTTAAATTTTCGAATAAAATGTTTTTCGATAGGATTTTAGAACAGTTTGAATATGTCATTTTTGAACTATGTTATCTTATTGATGGGGTCTTAATGGGACCCAGATTTGAAATTGGATTGTGAACTATGCTTTGTGGTGGAAGCAGTACGGAACTGGAAGAGGCAAAAAACTGTGGTAGACATACTCAGTTTGCTAGATCTTGCCAGATGTTTTGAAATGTTTTGAAATTGTTGGCCATTGTTGAAAAGTTCTTATGAGGGGATTAGTTTTTGAGAAGCTGATGCTCGCACCAGCAGTGTATACACCCAATTTGAGTAGTTTCGCCTTGTAGGGGCATGTGTTTTGCCTCGTCTAGCCAACACCTCGTAGGAGTTTGGAACAGGGCTCCTGGATGATGGTCCTTTGTCTCAGTATGGGAGTCTGGTGGGTGGCCTGTTACTGTACATGCCAGTGCAGACACTGGGTCCCGGGAAGGGATGGAAACTCTTCCACATTGGCCAATAAGTGCGTTGCCACTTTGGTGGTTTGTGTATGAAAAGATTGGGATATGCCGCTGTATAGAGAGGTTAGAGTGGTGGCGAGAGCTTCCGATTGTTGAATTTGTTAAATTAATGATCCCGCTCATTAATGAGTTCCGGTAGTAAATGTTTTCTGAAAATAGGCCAGCAAAGAATTGTTCTCTTGAAATTGAGCTGGCAACGATTATGGTTATTGAAAATGTTAAAATATTATTTTATGCAAGTTGTGAAACATACTGCAATCATAAAAATTTTCAACGTGTGCAAATTTGAAATTTTGAGTATGAGACTACATAGTAAGTGGTGATATGATGGTCGTCACTATTGTATTGAAATGAAAAGCGGTGCAGTTGGTGACTATGTTGATACAGGAACATAGACTAATAGAATGGTCTACAAATTTGAATTGTTTAAATCTAGCAGTATTTGACAGTTACTGTGCTAAGCAAGAGGAAAATGATTTGAGAGCTTAAAATGAAGGAAGCTCAAATGAGCAGAGGCGTAAGGTAATAAGACCCGATATGCAAGTTTGCACGGAGCGGTGTCCTTGGGCTGTAAGACCTGTGATGCTTAGTACTATGTGGAATACTGATTGGCATGGTAACTTTAGACTAGTATATCTAGAGTACATCTTGAGGATGGCAAAACATTTGACCTGTATGTACTAGGTAATAGATGAGATGTTTAAGGCCTGAGGGTGATTCCCTGGGCGATGAGGGTAGAAAATCCAGCATTATGGTAATAGAATGAGCCGAAAGGCTAGTATGTGATAACCTGAGAGGCAGAACGAGTCAGGTAGTGAAGCTTACAGAACCAAACACAGTGATGATGGATTGATGGGTCTGGTATGTTTGGATACTTCACCTAGGTACAGGATGAATAAAGAATGTTATAAACTCATCTTGTGTGATGGTAAGTATGTATATAAAGGATAGACTAAATATCTAAACTCTTTCCCCAAGACATTCAAATTTCAAGGACGAAATTTATTGAACGGGCGAAGAAATGTAATATCCCAAATTTTGGACCCTGAGAATTGAGAATAAGCCTAAAGAAGGCAGACGACTAAGCCTAGATCGGGAAGAGTCCCAAGAATGTCAAGAGAAAGGAAGCCTCTCAGGGACAAGTAACTTGGCTATATGGGTCAGTGGACCTAGTATGTATAAGTTGTAGAATTAAAGTACTAACAAAAAAAAGGGCACAGAAGACCTATACGGTGTAAATTCAGTTGGAAAGGATACTACCCAACTATGTCTTGAGGTATAGGACAACTAGTTGAGCAGAAATATGCCAATATAAATAAGTATACGACATTTTCAGGGCAGTTGGGTATGCCTTACGTTTTTGAGAAACCATCGATATGTGGCATTATTTGTGAAGTCTTGGTATACGTGCTGTAATCCCAAGTAAAACCCAAGCAGAATTCTGGACAAACACCGATAAAGTAGCTTTATTAAAGTAACTTTAATAAAGTAAGCTGATGATGACTAATGATGACATACTTTTGTGTTGGTTTAATAAAATCATGACACATGTCCCCTCATCATGATAAAGGAAAAAGCTTATGGAAGAAGCTATGAAAGAAGGATGACTCAAAGGCTTCTTAAATAAGCCTTAAATTCGTCTAAATTACAGAGCAGGAGGAAAAGTCAACAAAACTTGCAAAATAAACCCAGTTAAGAGCATATTTTGTAAGGGCACTTTGGTCATTTGATTTGGAGGATTTTTTAGTGCCTTCTTGACATATTTTAAGACATTTTCCACTCCCTTTTGCATGAGCATTTTGACTGAGAGTTCAAGAGTCACAGAAATTAAAGGGTCAGTGCAGAAGGGCACAAAACACTTATACGGTGTTAGTCGGTTGGTAAAAAATGTCATTTAACTATGTCCTAAGGTATGGGACAATTAGTTGTGCAAAAATGTGTTAAAATAGATGTGCACATGACATTTCCTGAACTGGTAATGGTTCGCTGCATTTTTGAAGCAAAGTGAAAAGTGAGCACGCTTTTAACCAGCGGTACACTACAAGGACCAGTGCATAAAAGGGTAAATTGGATAAAAATCACATGGATCATATTTTTAAGGCGCAGAATGTGCCACATAGGACCCTGGAAATATTTGGAATTTCTTGGAGAAAAAGAAAAGAGAAAACAAGTTAAAAACTAGGGTACATGCTTTTAACCACTCGGTAAAAGGGTGTTTTGGGTAAAATAGGTATTTTGCACATGTTGAAAAATAAAAATCTGAGGTGCTTGGGCAGGGATGCGCCACATCATCACCTTCTAGAACCCTTTGGATTTTCTTGGGAAACAAGAAAAGAAACCCTGATTCATGCTATTAACCAGTGGACAAAAGCTTGAACCGGATAATTCCATGTACCCTGAATATTTTAAAAAGACATAATCTCACATTCTTGGCTACCAAGGGGCAAGTTCTAGCAAAGATGGAGAGAGTCCAGCGAAGGTTCCAACATCTGGAGGAAGAGCCAAATAACCGATTAAAGCTCCGAATTCAGGTAAACACCGAAAAACTAACTTCTGGAGTTTGATTTTTGGTCTGATTTTTCCATTTTTGAGGGTTCCAATGGGTTAAAATGAGATTTTGTATGGGTTTATGTTAGAGTTAAGATTTACAAACCCCAAAACATCAAAAACCTAAAGAAACAACTTCTTTATCGGCTTTAGGATTTTTGGGCAGCGAAGCTTCATCAGTACTTTTAAAATATTAAATGAAGTTATTTTGATCTGAACTTTTATAGGCTTAAAATAGACTTCCTGAGTTTCATTTTGATATAATGTTTGGTACCTTTTCGATTATTCTACCAAGAGAAATAAATTTTTAAAAATTCCTTAGGAAGAAGAGATATGTTTAAAGTTGAGAGTATTTTTACCATAAACTAGACATCCTAAGGGTTGATTCCACCAATTTTGTGTCAATTGGATTTTTTTTTGGAATTTATTAAAAATGTTTAAAGTTGAGAAAAAGTCACTCGAATTATGAAGCTAGGGCTTGGATTTCTCAAGAATAAAAAGGGAATTTATGAAAATACTAAAAATAAGGTATTTTGATGTTGTTTAGGACAATGACATATCCAGAAAGACTTTTGGGTGTGGTTAAAATTTGAGTCAGTGAGCAACCAACAGGTAGTAACTGTTTAGTCACGTCGTTTATATGTTACTATTGTATGTTTGTATGCCATGCTTGTGTTTGCCAAATAGGCATACAGAACAGTTGGGGTTCGAGGCCCTAACTATCATGTTGTTCCTAGCACTGAGGACTTTCTGGGGTTTTTTTTGTTAGGCGCCTCGACGATTTTATGATTCCAGGGCTGGCCTATTCAGGCGGCTCAATGGCTGGTGATTTCCGGGGCTTGCCTTGGTAAGGTAGCTTGACGACTTATTGGTATTGTCATTGTGGTTTTGAATGCATATATGGTATATTTGCCATGTGACTGATATTTCCTAATTGTGGTTGTATTCATACACTGCATACATATAGTACTTGAGTTTAACAGTTACTTTGGGGTTCATTCTTCAACTCCAGACCACTCTGTAGATACAAGTGAAGACAATAAGCTGTTCAGGAAGTCGAAAAAGGTAAAGGCATATGGCGGAGAATTGAAGAAATAGGGAATGCCCGATTACACTTTGTAAATTTATTTTAGGATGACTATATATATATACTGCTCAGTATTTTACTTTGAATGACTGTACCCCTAACCCTACGGGGACTATTTAATTTTGGATTATTGTGCCTTTACCAATATATTGTGGTTGTCCAAACCGATAAAATGCTCTGTTGCACACACTCTAATGCATATTAAAAGGACTAATTAACAAAGGAAAGTTAATAAGTAAAAGGAATCCCTCTAACCCGCCACCTAAAAGGGTAAGGCTGGTAGGGGTGTAGCACATACCACTTTCATGAAGGGAATACTTTTGTGTTTGAGCCACTTCTCCTAGTGATCAATGATTCACTCTAGCTTGACAACATAAGTATAATCATCTCGGGCGTCCGCATCTTCATACTCAATAATATGCTCAGGGTCTAGTTGGTACTTCTTTAATTGAGAAACATGGAATACGTTGTGGAGTCTGCTCAGGCTTGGGGGTAAAGCCATTTGATAGGCTACTGGTTCATGTTTCTCCAAGATCTCAAATGGACCTAAGAATTTGATCTGATAATGAGTGACTCTTTAGGCACTTGATTGATCTGAATGCATTGAGGCACTAGATTATAATACCCGTGTGCATGAGGTATCTGGAGGTTACTGGCTATTAGGGAATGATTTTAATCTCATGATTTTTCCCTTAGAAAGAATGATTGAGAGTTGTTCCTTGATGGAACCAAATGATAGCTAGAACCTTGATAGCCCCAGGTTGTGTTCTTAAGATTGGGACTGATAGCTATAGATATGGTAGTGGCTAGTGGTTTCCCTGAAAGATATGGGCTGAATACACAATAGAGAAAGTAGGATGTGTGACTATGCCTGAAGGTGGATCATTATCAGAAGTTCATATATAGAATGACCCCAAATGAGGATTATTTGATGCAATATCAAGGTGTTGACGTGGGGTGCTCCAGAATTTTGTGGGAAACTGTGATACAAATAAATAGTGGGCAATGAGACTTACCAAATGGGTATAACTTCGAGTCATTAAATTGGATATGTGGTCAATGAGAGACCCTAAGTCCTATGTAACTAGTATGTTCATAGGCTAGCAAAAGATCACAATTATTAGACCATGAATACCAGGCAAATTGCCGAAGAGATTGTAAGCCTGAAAGATACAAGCATTATTTTGGAATGGCCCAACAAATGAAATCGAATGGACTGAGTATCCTATGATTGAGTAGCCAAGGATAGAGCCTAAGATGTAATTGGAGTTGATGACCCTCTATGTCAATTTTATGGTTCCTGGTATGTTTGAAAATAGAATTTTGAACTTGCCAATGCACCTGTTGTATTGTGAATTCTTGACATTGATTTTTCTAAACAGAATTTCTTTTCAATGACATGTTTTCTATGGGACTTGAAATCAATTTGAAATGATTGTTTTTTAAATAATGTTGTCCCATAAAAGGGGTTTGGTATAACCCAAAATTTGAAATTCAATTATGAATCATGTGTGTGGTGGGAGCAGTACGGAACTGGAAGAGGCCAGAAACTGCTGTAGACATACTCAGTTTGCTATATCTTGCTAGATGTTTTAAAATGTTTTGAAAATCACTCGCCATTGTTGAAAGTTTTGAGGAGATTAGTTTTAAGGAGCTGATACTCACACCAGCAGTGTATGTATTAGCTCCCAGTGTTTTGATGATAACAATACTACTTGAAAGATTTTAAGGTTTTGAATGAATGGTACTCGAGTATTATGAAGTGGTTCTTGAGAATGTATGAACTAATTCTTCTTATTAAGTGTTTCAAGCTACAATTCTCGAGTATGAAAAGATGATTCCTAAGAATGGCATGTCAAATACAAACAACTTCTCACATGGCTCTGATTCTCGAGAATGAACTTGTGATTCTCGAGAATAGGATTTCAAATCTCAAGCATGTGTTGATGACTCTTGAGAATGATTCATGATTCTCGAGTATATCTTGGTAATTCTTGAGAATGGAATTGAGATTCTCAAGAATGGACCTTATGAGTCCCGAGAATAGTTCCTTGACTCTCGAGTATGTGATTGTTCATTTTCGATATCCATCTCACATCAGAGAAATTCTCGAGAATAGGTAAGTGATTCTCGAGAATGGGTAATTCAATTCTCAAGAATGTGTCATAAAAATTCCTCTTATTATTCTCAAGTAGTTACACTTTGCAGATTCTCGAGAATAACAACATGATTCTCGAGTATGGTCATTTCGATTTTTTTAAGTACTTCTCGATCATTGCATTCTTGAGTATGTAAATAATTGCTCTCGAGTATTATCAAAGAGATACATCTGCAAAGTCCTTCTGTTAAGGAATTCACGAGAACGATTCAAGCAATTCTCGAGAATATGCTCTTACCATTCTTATCATTTTCCAGTATCACTAATCATCTTTTCAAAATCAATTGGGTCATTTTATATTCTGTGTTAATCATACCCAAACTCATTTATATCATATTTAATCACTTCTTTGATTGAGTTTCAATTGATTAAACTTGTTTGAATTGAGATTAGCTGAAAAGCGATCCGACATGGCAGACGCATTTAATGCAACTCAAAAAAATAGAGCAACAATCGGAATTAGTCTTCGTAACAGACGAAATCATTCCTTCGAGGCATACTGATTCCAGCTATTACTTTGAATCACTCTCCACACAAGTATGTCGACGGCGAACACATTTAATGAAGCAATGGTCGATTATTCACAAATGGAGTTCACCTGTGCCTAATGGAAATACAAAGAGTCTCAACAGCTAGTTTGTGAAGCTTCACAATGGCGTTAATGAACGAATGCTATAAAAGCTCATCACATTCAATTTCAACACCTACTGAAACTCTACGTATTCAATTCTATATTATTGTAATCAACTATTTCATTAACTCCAGTTAATATCTTCAGATATTTTTTGTTCTTCAGTGTACATTTATTATCTACTCGTGAGGAGTTATTTAAACACTTATTCTATTTTTGATTTAAATCTTAAGGTTGAGGAACCTTAAGTGTGGGTGTACGATTACAACTTGCAAGGGGGAGTTAGTCCTAGTGAGTTAGGATCATCTGGAGTACAGAGTGTGCAATTTGTAACCATTTATGATTAATGAAATACCTAAAGGATTTGGGGACTGGACGTAGGTCGATGTATTAGACTGAACTAGTATAAATTGTTGTGTCAAATTTACTTACCTATCTCTATTTAATTGTGCTTGTGTGTGTTTAGTGAAAAGGTTTTCTAAATCACCTATTCACCCCCTCTAGGTGATATTCCACCTTCATTTGGTATCAGAGCATAGGTTTCTCTATTGGGCTTAACATCCTGAGATGGATCATGGAAGGAATATTGCCTGATGGTGCCTCTATTAAATGACCATCAAGTTTCAACGGAGAGCACTACACCTTTTGAAAAGCCATATTTAAAGTGTTTGCTATGGCTACTGAATTTAGTTTATGGAGTGTTTGAGCGAGGAAACTATGAACCTTCCTCTATAGAAGATGGAGTTCGTGTGACTAAGCTGGAAGATGAATATGATGAAAATGATAGAAGACTTGTCACTTTAAATAGCAAGGCCATCTTAATGCTTCAAAAGTGCTCTTAGCCAACAAGAGTATTTTTGTATTTGCAATCTGTCAACTGCTCAGGATATGTGGAAGGCATTGGAAATAGCTTATGAGGGAACTTCCGGCATCAAAGAGAATCGTATAAATACTCTGACTACTGAGTATGATCTTCTTAGGATGAAGACTGGAGAATCCATTGGTGATTTCCAACTTCGCTACACTCATTTGATCAATCAATTAGCAGCCTTGGGTAAGACATACAAGCAAGCCCCTCAAGTTAGAAAAATTCTCAATGTCATAACAAAAGATTGGGAAGCAAAAGTCACAGCTATCGAAGAAGCCCGTGGAGAATCAATGCAATCTGTAGTTGCCTTATTAGGAAGCCTATTTGAATACGAAAGCAAGCTCAAATTCAAGAAAGGCTTGGAAGAAATCAACACCAACAAAAAAAATAAAGGTGTAGCTCTCAATGTGTGAAAGAAAAAGAAGCTAAAGATAAAGATATTGATGATGACGATGACGAAATGGGCATGTTTTTGCGAAGATTCAAGAAATCGATTCCAGAAGTGAAGCTTAAGTAACAGATGTGATTTCAAAGATAAAGATCAGATTATCTGTTATAAGTGCGATAAGCCAGGTCACATTAAATCCGAATGGCCGCAGTTGAAAGGCAAAGAAAAAGAAAAGGAGAAGAAGAAGTTTAATCACTTCAAGAAAAAGGCCTATGTGTCTACAATATGGGGAGACAGTTCCTTAGACGAAGAAGAAAGTGAGGAGGAGGAAGTGACTAATGTTAGTCTCGTTGTAGAAGAAGAGCAACCAAAAAATAACGATGAGGTATATGACTTGCAACCTACATATGATGAATTATTTGATGAATACAATGCGTTACAATTTGAATTTGAAAAGATTGCTGAGAAATATATAGCTTTGAAAAAGAAGAACATAGTTCTTAAACAACAAGTTAAGAATGCTTCTTGTGAAAACATTGTTTGTGAAGAATGCCTTGATTTAGACAAAAAGAATTTGTATCTCTCTAAAATGCTTAAGAAATTCACTATAGGTAGTGAAATGTTCAATGTAATTTTGAAAGCTCGAGAGATTTACAAATGAAAAATCAGCATAGGTTAAAATCCCATTTTCAATAAAAGGAAAGGAAAAAAGAAGATGGGAGAAAAATCTTACTTGAATTACTTTCAAAAATCAGTTCATTCTTCAAACCCCTTTGCCCATTTTAACTATTGTAACAGAAAGGGACACAGTACCTCATCTTATTTTCATAAGAAAGATAGAAGAGACAAACCACTTGGCAACTATCAGTGGGTACCTAAGGGAACCTATGTTCCTAAAGCCCGAACTAACCCCAAAGGACCCAAGAAAAAATGGGTACCTAAAACTTAATCTCTTTTGGTTTACAGATATGTCTCAGAGCATCAAGAATTAACAAGTGGTATATTGACAGTGGATGCTCTAAACACATGATAGGGGATCAAACCAAATTTGTTCCAATGAGATCAAAAGATGGTGGCAAAGTAATTTTTAGAGGTAATCAATCTGGAAAAATCTCTAGAATTGGGCAGATTGGTGCAAAGAATGGACCTCTGATCAAAGATGTGTATCTAGTAGAAGGTCTCTGTCACAACCTCTTGAGCGTTAGTCAAAGTGCTGACAAGAACAACTGGATCATCTTCGATTCGGAAGAATGTCTCATTATCAACAAAGATGATCTCCCAATCGATAAAGGTAAACTTAAGATATTATTCAAAGCTCCTCGTGAAGGAAATTGTTATACATTGGATTTACCTAAAGTTAATTCTGAAAAATGCTTCTTTAGCAACTTAGATGAAAGTTAGCTGTGACATAAGCGATTGGCTCATGTAAACATGTTCCAACTGAATAAGTTGTTAAGAAAAGATTTAGTTCTTGGTTTACCTAAAGTTCGTTTTACAAATGGCATGGTATGTGATTCTTGTGAAATAGATAAACAAACTACATCATCTTTTTTAAAAAAGGTTGAAATCTCTACAATCGAGCTCTCCAACTACTTCATATGGATTTAGTTGAACCTACAAGAGTCTCAAGTCTTGTGGAAATTTATATACTTTGGTCATTGTCGATGACTTCTCTCGATTTACATGGACTATTTTTTTATCCTCTAAGGATGAAACATTTGATCTGCTTACTGTGTTTGCCAAGAAGGTGCAAAACAAGAAAGGTGTTTGCATTTCAGCTATTTGAACTGATCACGAAGGAGAGTTTGAGAATCAAGCATTCGGGGAGTTTTGTGATGCTCACGGCATTGATCACAATTTCTCAACTCCAAGAACACCACAACATAATGGTGTAGTTGAAAGGAAAAAACAAGTACTCACTGAAATAGCTCGTGCAATGCTAAACAAGAATAAGACATCACAAGTCTTCTGGGCAGATGCATTGAGCACCACCACCTATATCTCAAACACAACCTATTTGTGAAAGAAGCTGAACAAGACTCCTTATGAGCTTTACAAACGAAGAAAACCAAATCTAGCTCACTTGCATTTCTTTGGTTGTAGTGCTTCATTCACAACAATGGTAAGGATAATTTGGGTAAGTTTGACCCTAAATCCGACGAAGGTATATTTCTTGGCTATTCTAATAGGAGTAAAACATATAGAATTTTCAATAAGCCTACTCATTTAGTTGAAGAATCAATTCACGTTGTGTTCTCGAATCTAAAAACGATGAGCCTCTAGATGATGATGAGGAAGCCTCTTACAAAAACCAATTCTTTTCAAAAACTACTCCCTCTCTTGAAAATCCATAAAATGTTTTTGAAAATGATTCTCAAAACTCTTGTGAAAATCTGATCAATCTCAACCTAAAGCTTGGAAGTTCATTAGGAATCATCCTTTCGACCAAGTAATAAGTGATGTAAATCAAGGTGTAAGGACTATAAAAAGTACTTTGAATGAAGTTACATTTTCTGCCTTTATATTAGAGATTGAACCCTCTAAGATTGAAGAAACCCTTTTAGATAATGATTGGGTAATAGCAATGCAAGAGGAACTACACCAATTTGATAGGAATCAAATTTGGGATTTAGTACCTAGGCCTAAAAACCATCCAGTCATTGGCACTAAATGGGTATTCAAGAACAAACAAGATGAGTCAGCAATCATTGTCCATAATAAGGCAAGATTGGTTGCTAAAGGCTATAATCAAGAAGAAGGAATTGATTATGAAGAAACTTATACTCCAGTGGTAAGATTGGAAGCCATAAGAGTTCTTCTAGCCTTTGCTTGTATGAAAGGATTCAAGCTCTATCAAATGGATGTGAAAAGTTCTTTTGTAAATGTTTTATTCAGGAGGAAGTTTATGTTGAACAACCTCCTGGTTTTGAAAATGATCATCATCCAGATCAAGTGTATCGGCTCAAGAAAGCTTTATAAGGTCTTAAACAAGCTCCTAAAGCTTGGTAAGACTGATTGAGTGAATTTCTTTTGGATCAAGATTTTGTTAGAGGAAAAGCAGACACAACACTCTTCATTAAAATTAATAAGCTTAATGAAATCTTAATTGTGCAAATATTGTAGATGACATAATATTCGGTGTTACTAATGAATCTCTTTGTGAGGAATTTTCTAAGAAAATGCAGGGCACATTCGAGATATCTATGATGGGTTAGTTGAACTACTTCCTCGGCTTGTAAATCAAACAACGGAAGGATGGGATATTCATCTTACAAACGTATTATCTTCCTGATTTGCTCAAGAAGTTTGGAATGGAGCATTGCAATGGTGCTGACACCCCAATGAGTTCAATAGCCTCTCGGGATGCCGATGAAGAAAAGGGCAAAGACTTTAACATAACCAAGTATAGGGAAATGGTTGGATCATTGCTATACTTAACTGCAAGTCGGCTTGACATTCAATTTAGTGTGGGAATGTGCATGAGATTCCAATCAACTCCTAAAGAATCACATGCCGAGCATGTTAAGAGAATTTTTCAATATCTTTCAGATACAAAGGAATTGGGTCTTTGGTTTCCTAAAGGTCAACCAGAGCACTTGGTTGCATATTATGATTCGGATCACATTGGATAAAAAACTGACAAAAAAAGCACCGAGTGGACAATGTGAGTTTCTCAGAGGCTCACTTGCATCGTGGTTCAGCAAGAAGCAAACCACTGTGGCTGTATCATCCATTGAAGTTGAATATGTTGCTGCCTCAAGTTGTTGTGCTCAAGTCTTGTGGCTAAAGCAACAATTATCTGACTTGGGAGTTCATCTGAAAGAAATTCCGATCCTTTGTGACAACACAAGCACAATAAGCTTGGCGAAAAATCCTATGCAACATACAATGACCAAGCATATTGATGTGAGACATCACTTTATCAGAAACCATGTGCAAAAGAAAGATGTCAAAGTGATGTTCATTCCCACGCACTTGAAACTTGCTGACATTTTCATGAAGCCCTTAGCCAAAGAGCAGTTCAATTTCATCCGAAGAGAATTGGGAATGGTAAATCCCAATGAACTTTAAGTAATGTTAGTTTAATGTTGACAATTATGTTTTGATGATTAATAGAGACTAACTTAACCATTGGAGTTTATAGATCATGTTTTGCAGGATGCCCTATTCAGTGACTAGAAAATAGAGACTTACAGAGTATGACAATTTTCAAGAATGATCTTATCATTCTCGAGAATTGACGTATAGTCTTCCCTCAATTCATTGCAATTTTCTAAACATTCTTGAGAATTGGCAATGAGTTCTCGAGAAATATTGGGATTTTATAAGTTTTCTAAGTGTCTCGGGAATTCACCGTGCAAGAATAAAATCATCATTCTCGAGAATCACAAAGGAATTCTCGAGAATTGTTGAGACAAACTCATGGAGAATCTCTTTTAAATAAGGATTCTCGAGAATCATGAAGAGATTCTCGAGAACTGAAAAGTATGAGTGAATATTTTGAGAGGCAATTCTTGAGTACCACTAATGATTCTCAAGAATTGACGAGATAGAAACCATCCTTAAACTACGCATTCTCGAGAACCATCACCGAATTCTCGAGAATTGGAGAAATCTAGAGGAGAATTTTTTTTTTAGGATTTTCGAGAACCAATATGGGAATTCTCGAGAATTAAGGTCATTTTTAGAATCAACACATCATTCTCAAGAATCATTGAGACCGAATGAATCCTTAAAGTGTGTCGTTTCACTTATCTCTCTTCACCTCTTTGTTCTTTATTTCACTTCGCCTCTTCCTTCACTCTTTAAACCCATCACTTTGTCTCCTCTCATTTCTCTCTCAACTCTCGAGTACTCACTAGCCGTTGAGTTCCTCCATTCTCTCATCCTCGTCGATTAACCCTCTCGGCCAAAGCTCATTTCCCTTGTCTTCCATTTCCGCTACTGGGTCTTCATCATTTCTGTTTGTCGACAATAGGGTTCCTGTTTCACCATATTTTCATCTCATTTTCATCTCCTCAAAACCCATTTCGTCAAATTCTTTCTCTTTTAACCAATAATCATTCGTGATGGAACCTTCCGACAAGCCACTCCCGAAGAAACCCAGATTGTAATGTACTGGCTTTTGCTTTACCAAAACCCTGTAAAATTGAGAATATTCAGTAATATTTCCAAGGTTGAATATCCAGTGTGAAATGAATTATTATTGAATATTGACTACTTGGGTGGAAATAGACAACAAGCGATGAAAAACAACCTAAACAATACCTCCTCGAAAAACGCACAACAAACCGACAACGAAAACCGACAACCAAACCCAATCACGCAAACCAAGACAACAACACCGGAAAGAAATCACACAAACCAAGACAACAACACCGGAAAGCAATCACGCAAACTGAGACATCAACACCAAAAACCAATCACGCAAACCAAGACAACAACACCCGAAAAGCAATCACGCAAACCGAGACCACAACACCAGGAACCAAACACGCAAACCAAGACAACAACACCGAAAGCAATCACGCAAACCGAGACAACAACACCAAAACCAATCACGCAAACCAAGACAACAACACCGGAAAGCAATCACGCAAACCGAGACCACAACACCAGGAACCAAACACGCAAACCAAGACAACAACACCAGAAAGCAATCACGCAAACCGAGACAACAACACCAAAAACCAATCACGCAAACCAAGACAACAACACCGAAAAGCAATCACGCAAACCAAGACCACGACACCGAGAACCAAACACGCAAACCAAGACCACGACACCAGGAACCAAACACGCAAACCGAGATAGCGACACCGGAACCCAAACACGCAAACCGAGATAACATGCAAAACGGGACAACACACACATACCAAGACGCCACATGGCGCCTTGCATGCATGCTACAAGACACATGGCAAGTTTACAACATGACAACACACAAGTGCATGCAACTCACAAAACACTTGTAAAACATGCACAATCACACGCACACATTCATGCATTCCTCTCATTTCAATTGCACGGCAAGCAACAAATATATACATGGAGATCAACTTTTATTTATTGCCTTTTCTTCTCTTGTACCGTAGCATCACATGCATCCACACATTCAACAAATATTCAATTCCTTCCCTCTCATTTTCTTCACGGCATAACACAACACAAACACACACAAGCTAATTCTCTTTTCCTCCTTCATTCCTCACGACATCACAACACACACAAATACAAATCTCAAAATTCTCTCAAACTCTCTCAACCTCCCATCAAGACTCTCGGCCTCCCCCTTCTACTACACCTAAACAAATTCTCTCAACCTTTCCTCAACTCCCACGGCATCAACATCATTAATACACTCAAGTAGAGTCACGGTTTTGGACAAGGAAGAAGAGGAACAAAAAGTTCAAGGTAAGAACTTGAATCCTAGTTGACATTTTGAGGTGTCCTTATCATGCATGTAATTGTGGTTGGACTTAAACTCACATGCATGTGATTCCCTTGAGTATACGCAGAGGATTGAGCAAGGTTTAGTGTGGTAAAAGAGACCACAAGATCAGGAACAAGCCTATTGGTAAGAACACTCATCTTCTCTTCAAGTTTCTCAAATTTTCTTTAAAGCCCAGATTTGGAAAATCGTGGTAAGCACCAAGAAATAGTTGTAATTTTGGAAATCTGATGCTACCATCGTTTTCCTTATGAAAAATTGTGTGGAAAAAATATTTTTGGTGAATTCTTATAGGTATTTGTACACATAAAATAAAAAGCTTGAAGGAAAAGGCAAATCTGCCAGTCTTGAACAACTGAACCCAGGTAGCTTGTGGGCGTTTTTTGACTGGATTAATGTCTTTTAAAAACTATGAAAATATTCCATGATATAGAATACACCCATATCTTTAATCAGATGGGTCGTTTGCATTATTGTGATATCTGGGCAGTGAGTAATAATTTCTTAAAAATGACCCTGCGTCATGCACACCAAAACTGGACAGAAGAACTAAACATGTGTTTTGAATGGGTTAAAGTGTTTATTAGATGGTCAAATTTTTCAGGCATACATAGAACACACTGATATTTTATGAAATATAAATTTTGTAATTTTTAAGACCCTAATCAGTGAGATACAAATTTTTAGAGTTGAGCCAATAATTCTGGAAGCTTAACTGGACAGTCAAGTAAAACGTAAATTCTGGGAATTATTGGACACGTCCTAAACTTTGAAAATATTTTTATATGAAAATAGACTTCTCTAGGAACACGTGAGAGTTGACGGAACTCTAAAATGATTTTTTTCAAATTAATTAAAAATGATTGAAGTTACTGGATTTTCTGGCCAGTTAAGAGATCAATTCATAAATGAGTAAATTAAGGGCCAGAAATAATAAGTTTTGCAAAAAGAGTTAAAAAGGAAAATAAAAATTCATTTTCCCTCGTTCTAAAAGTATGGTTATATCATTAGGGCCATAAGGAGAATGAAGGAAAGAACTTCAAGCAACCCTGACGATTGACGAAAGAGGAATCCGAGTAAGGACAGTAGATCCTTAAAAGGTAGTGGGCTTACCTTACTTGCATGTATATGATATTATTGCTTGTATGTATATGTTTGATTGCTATACTTGCTTGCTATGTTTAACATACTTGAATGGTTGAAGCTCTGTTTATGATTATGCTATGGCCATGAGTATGATGCATGAAACATTGAGCATGCAGATATGTCATTATGTTAACATGGGCTTGTGCAAGGCAAGTATAACATACATTAGCATTTATCATGCATGCATTGTTTGGTATTGTCTACTATTGGGATTCCTCGGAATCTCACCCTCTACTACCAACCAGTAAACAGGTGAGCACAGGAAGAGAAGTGTTGCACGAGGTTCAAGGAGGGAGCGTTGCTTGAAGACGACCCAGCAGAGGGACATCTTGAAGAACCGAGGGGCGACAGTGATTAGTGTTTAAAGTTATTTCTGAGTTTCACTGTCTATAAATGAATGTAAAGGGGTATAAACCCTGGGAATACCCCTGTCATGTAATCAAATGTAAATTCCGTTGTATCAGTATAACAACTATTTCTGATTTTGCCACACTACTGCGTAAGTTAAAGTAAAGAATGTCGGCACCCCGGGGGGTGTTACAGTTTGTGGTATAGCACCAACTGTAACGCTCCCTTATAGCTCCCGATCATAATCAGAGTTCATACACAGAGGAGCGTATGGATCCGGTTTGGACGAATGAGTAACTGATAAAAATGCGGAAAATATTTAAACTTAACTTGGTTTTGCCAAAATAAACATAATCCCTCCGGGATATTTAATTGTATACAGTCATCCCAAATTTAAAACTTCAAAATTAAACTCCAAAATAAGTAAATATATATAAAACAAAAATGAACTTCTCCCAAGTTCAACCTTCTTCTGTCCTGCTCATAGCACCGCCTTCCCCTTCTTCACACTACCACTACCTGCAGCTTTGTTCAAATCTGAGATTCACGAATGAATCTCAGAGTAACATGTTAACCTCTATGCATGGAGTATAAGTATATGTAATAAATAAGCTACCATAATCAAGAATACCATAAAGCATACGAGTAAAGTATAAAACACAAATCGAAATCCCGGTGCTAGGAAAGCATGTGAACCTACCCGGTTCAATATTCCATAGTGCTTGGAAAGACAAGCAGGACCTACCCGATCCTGTTCCTATCTCTCCGAGGCCCAACCCAGAACCTACCCGGTCCCCGAGTCCCTCGAACAAGGAAACCACAAAGACACGGAACCTACCCGGATCCAAATTCCTTAGCACAAATGTGTATGGCCAACACAACTTTGTATACAATCAAATATGTTTATAAAACACATTCCACAAATCATGGCATTTAAAACATACACATGTACACTCACAAACATAGAAGGTTAGAGTTACTACCTGGTGTCTAGTAACCTTAATTTTGTCCAAGTAATTTTTCGGGGTGCGTGCGCTTGAGAAATTACCTATAATTTGGGATAACCGGTTATTAATTAAACCATAAATATTAGACATGATAAAAAGTCCTTATTATCATGTTTATTCCCTTTTTAACCTTATTTCATTGGGGTTAATCTAATAACCCAAACTTATCAAATTCTAGCTCTTAACCTTAACTCTTCTTAAAAATACCGTCACTTTGATCATTTTTAATTAATTCTCAAAAACTCATTTTTGTGTAATTCCAACTCTCAAGCGCTCTCTGACCTCTGTGATTTCAATGAAAAATATTTTCAGAGGTCCAAATATACTATAAAAATCTCGGGTTCCAATTTTGCCCTTGTTGTCCAGATTGGTGTCCAGGAGTTTGACTAATCTTTGAAAATCCATGTAAAATCGTACAAAACTCTAAAATTTCCAAATTTTATATCAAATTAAATATTGAACTATCCTCTACCAATCTGGAAAATTTAAAGATTTATAAAAATACCAATCATTCCCAGTTTTGAAAACAATGCAGACTGTCCAGTGAGTTCTCCAAACATATCCGTTGACTTTGAAAATTAGAAGATCACTGACCAGAGCTTGATAAATTACCAAATTTAAATTTTCCACACTCTTAATGAGTCCTCTGCATGCATGTAAAATTTTACCCCATTCTAACTACTTTAACCCATTCAAAACACATGTTTAGTTCTTCTGTCCAGTTTTGGTGTGCATGACGCAGGGTCATTTTTAAGAAATTATTACTCACTGCCCAGATATCACAATAATGCAAACGACCCATCTGATTAAAGATATGGGTGTCTTCTATATCCTGGAATATTTTCATAATTTTTAAAAGACATTAATCCAGTCAAAACACGCCCACAAGCTACCTGGGTTCAGTTGTTCAAGACTGGCAGATTTGCCTTTTCCTTCAAGCTTTTTATTTTATGTGTACAAATACCTATAAGAATTCACCAAAAATATTTTTTCCACACAATTTTTCATAAGGAAAACGATGGTAGCATCAGATTTCCAAAATTACAACTATTTCTTGGTGCTTACCACGATTTTCCAAATCTGGGCTTTAAAGAAAATTTGAGAAACTTGAAGAGAAGATGAGTGTTCTTACCAATAGGCTTGTTCCTGATCTTGTGGTCTCTTTTACCACACTAAACCTTGCTCAATCCTCTGCCTATACTCAAGGGAATCACATGCATGTGAGTTTAAGTCCAACCACAATTACATGCATGACAAGGACACCTCAAAATATCAACCAGGATTCAAGTTCTTACCTTGAACTTTTTGTTCCTCTTCTTCCTTGTCCAAAACCGTGACTCTACTTGAGTGTATTAATGATGTTGATGCCGTGGGAGTTGAGGAGAGGTTGAGGGAATTTGTTTAAGTGTAGTAGAAGGGGGAGGCCGAGAGTCTTGATGGGAGGTTGAGAGAGTTTGAGAGAATTTTGAGATTTGTATTTGTGTGTGTTGTGATGTCGTGAGGAATGAAGGAGGAAAAGAGAATTAGCTTGTGTGTGTTTGTGTTGTGTTATGCCGTGAAGAAAATGAGAGGGAAGGAATTGAATATTTATTGAATGTGTGGATGCATGTGATGCTACGGTATAAGAGAAGAAAAGGCAATAAATAAAAGTTGATCTCCATGTATATATTTGTTGCTTGCCGTGCAATTGAAATGAGAGGAATGCATGAATGTGTGCGTGTGATTGTGCATGTTTTACAAGTGTTTTGTGAGTTGCATGCACTTGTGTGTTGTCATGTTGTAAACTTGCCATGTGTCTTGTAGCATGCATGCAAGGCGCCATGTGGCGTCTTGGTATGTGTGTGTTGTCTCATTTTGCGTGTTATCTCGGTTTGCGTGTTTGGGTTCCGGTGCCACTATCTCGGTTTGCGTGTTTGGTTCCTGGTGTCGTTGTCTTGGTTTGCGTGTTTGGTTCCCGGTGTCGTGGTCTTGGTTTGCGTGATTGGTTTTCGGTGTTGTTGTCTTGGTTTGCGTGATTGGTTTTTGGTGTTGTTGTCTCGGTTTGCGTGATTTCTTTCGGTGTTGTTGTCTTGGTTTGCGTGTTTGGTTCCTGGTGTCGTGGTCTTGGTTTGCGTGATTGCTTTTCAGTGTTGTTGTCTGGGTTTGCGTGATTGGTTTTTGGTGTTGTTGTCTCGATTTGCGTGATTGCTTTCCGGTGTTGTTGTCTTGGTTTGCGTGATTGCTTTGGTGTTGTTGTCTTGGTTTGCGTGATTGGGTTTGGTTGTGGGTTTTCGTTGTCGGTTTTGTTGTGCGTTTTTCGAGGAGGTATTGTTTAGGTTGTTTTTCGTCGCTTGTTGTCTATTTCCACCCAAGTAGTCAATATTCAATAATAATTCATTTCACACTGGATATTCAACCTTAGAAATATTACCGAATATTCTCAATTTTACAGGGTCTTTGGTAAAGCAAAAGCTAAACATCCATTTGCTTTTAAGCTAATTGAAAACGCTCTCCATTGTCCTCCCGGCTTTTGCAAGGATGAATTGGTAATTCCATTTGAACCAACTTTTATGACTGATTATGAGAGTAGACTATTTTGTCCTACTGTTTATCTAGATTTAGAAGCTTTAACAAAGGAATGCAATTTGGATCTTTCTCCCTGGTTGACACCATATATGCCGTTGCTGGGTATTACAACTCCCTACTCTCCTCAAGTTGTGAAAGTATTTTATTATAATATGATTGAGGAAGAAGAGAATAATGAGATTATGCTATCTACTTCTGTTGGAGGAAAGCAAATCAGGATTGCAGCTAAAATTCCTAACTCATTTTTTGGCCTTACTGATATACCTGAAGATCCCCCCAAATTATCTGAGCCTGAGTGTTTTAACATTCTTTTGCATAATGAGCAGTATGATGGAAAACCCCTGAAATTCAAGCCTGTTCAGATGCCTAATACATATAGGGTGCTTTGGTATCTTTATAGCCACAATTTAATCAATAAAGGTCAAAGTTTGACCCATTTCAAGCTCAAAGATTATCAGTTATTGGCCTTCATAATTGCTAAAGAACCAA
The DNA here is from genome assembly GCA_019022655.1 of Acacia acuminata. Classification (NCBI taxonomy): domain Eukaryota; kingdom Viridiplantae; phylum Streptophyta; class Magnoliopsida; order Fabales; family Fabaceae; genus Acacia; species Acacia acuminata. The sequence continues at coordinate 149,822 of JAFJYI010000437.1, read as the reverse complement.
GGAACTTGGGTAGGTTGGTTATCTCTAAAATGTCTACCTTTCTCTCTATCTTTGGCTCCTGCAAAAAGAATACCGTCCCTTATCCGAATCTGGTTTCTCAGATTCTTGGCTTCAACAATATGTGGTATCTTCTAGAGAATGATAAAACTATTTTTCCCAAACCATTTGGCAAGTTTCATCTCTCGTACATGAAGATTTCCTTCACCGAGACTACTGGGAAGAAGAAAGATAAGGCACCAAAAGATCCAATGCCTTCATCCTCCAAACAATCTGAGGAAGCACAATCTTCTCAGGCTAGTACTACCTTTGCTCCTACTCCTTCATTTGCTTAAGCCGCTATTCAACACACTGTCGAACAAACAGTTGCAAAAGGTATGGCAACAGGTATTTTTGAAGCAATAGATCCTCTATTTGTTAATGCTCGACAAGTTACTACAATAGCAGACAAACTTCAAACAATTGCCGCCAACATTGTGCAAGCTATTGGAGCTGAGTTTGAAAAGCTAGGCAATCAAATTACAACTAGCTTTCGAGCCCGCTTTCAAGCTCGCGAGTCCAAAGCTCAACTAACTGAAGAAGTTCAGTCTCTCCAGGATCATGTTCATCAATTGGATTAGTCTCTAGATGCCTTTCCTTTCAGGACATATTCTCGGTCTACTGCTCCTGCTTCTACTCCTGTCTCTGCACCTCTTCATCCCTCTGATTCTTCACCATCTGGTCCTCCTCCTCCTCCTCCCTCCTTTTCGAATGATGACAAAGGGGAGAGATTATTGAAGAAGTTGAAGAAGAATGACATCTTTTATGTTTTGGTGCTTACCATGTTGCTTGTTGTTTGTACTTTTGTTACTGTGATACTTTGCTAATGCTTAGATTAGTTTGAACCTTTGGCAACTATACATATTTGCTCTATTAATGATTTTGCCTCTAATATCTGATTTTTCCAAAACCAAAAAGTTTCATTGAATTCATTTTTTTCTAAGTGTTGTCATCCTCAAAAAGGGGGAGAATTGGCTCCCAGTGTTTTGATGATAACAATACTACTTGAAAGATTTTAAGGTTTTGAATGAATGGTACTCGTGTTGGAAATTATGCCCTAGGGGTAAGTCATTGTACTTTAAACGTTTAAGTTATTTAAAGTATTCTCCTTTAGTTATCATTTCATTTGCATGTTTATAGTGATAACTGTATCCTTGGATATATCTTATAGATTATCCTAAATGTCCCTGGTCGGTCATCTACGTGGGAGCGAAGATGAAATAAGACCACTATGACTTTGATGAGCTATGGAGATGCAAATCAAAGTCATAGGCACTTGTAAGAGTACATGGTGCTGGACCGACCCACTATGAGAAAGCTGCATGGATTTAGTCATAAGCTTATCTCATGTATAACCGCGTCACAACGCCCTTTGACCTGAGATCATCATGGATTCCTACATGATGAGTCGCTGATCTTTGACCTAGTCAAAAGTCACCTTTGACCGGGTGATGATAAAGTCTATGATCAGGATCAGTGGTTTTCATGCAGAGGAATGTGAATGGTCAAGATGGAATTTGTCCCTCACATTTGTAGAGAGATAATACTGGGCCCCTTGATGAGTGAGTCTGAGAAACGTATGGCCATACTACGATGGAAAGGAGTTTCCATTTCAATTATTAGACTACTTGAGAATCGAGAAAGTAATGGTCAAGAACTGGAAGTTGACATTATCCATACCTCATCCTTGACCAAATTATCGCGTGACAAAAGGGACGTGACATGGTTGTACTATAGGTTGTATCGTATCATCGATCCCCATATGGATTGCGACTTGTGGACTGGTACAAAGTATTAGCCCATTGCCAATCTCATGTGGGCTGCGGAGGTCGCACACAAGAATAGCCCAACACGAGCAATAGTGTCCAAATTCATTGAATCTTAGATATGTCTAAGATTTAATTAATACTATTAATCTACGGTTTATATATATATATATATTATCATATTATATTATAATATAATATAAGTTCAAAAATAATAATGATATTATTTATAGATAATAATATTATTATATATAGTATTTAATTTATTTGATAAATTAAATAACTATAATAAATTGAGATATTGTATCTCGATTAAATTTTTGAATAAAGATATAGTATCTCATATTTAATTAAATTGAGATATAGTATCTCAAATTTAATTAAATAGAAAGATATCATATCTCGCATTTAATTTATAAAGATAAATTAAATCAGAGGCTCATAATTTGGATTAAATAAATATATTAGATTAGATATGTTGGACGATTAAATTAATAAACTATTTTAATTCGAATTCGAATTTCAAGATTAATTAGATTAATTTTGAATATTTTAATACGGCTCATTAGGGTTTTAGAAACTCTTTAAATAGATATTGATCTAGTCGTATTAAGAACAAAGATGAATTAGAGAAGGCTAAGAAGAAACCCTAGAGAGAAAAGGAGAGACGCGAGAATACCGAAGGCGCTAGCACGCCGTCGTGTTCAAGGCTATTCGTGTGGATACGGAGTAGAGGAGGAGATTCATTGAGTCAACTTCTGGTGATTAAGTAGGTAGCCCATGAGTTCAAGTAGAATGAGACGCATACCATTCGATATAGGTACGGCTCCTTTCTAACAAACCTGATGTAAATAGATCCTCCAAAGGGATTCGTAAAAGGTTTTTTCTTAATTCCACTGCATGTACGGATCCCAACAACTTGAGTATTATGAAGTGGTTCTCGAGAATGTATGAACTAATTCTTCCTATTAAGTGTTTTAGGCTACAATTCTCAAGTATGAAAAGATGATTCCTGAGAATGGCATGTCAAATACAAACAACTTCTCACATGGCTATGATTCTCGAGAATGAACTTGTGATTCTTGATAATAGGATTTCAAATCTCAAGTATGTGTTGATGGCTCTCAAGAATGATTCATGATTCTCGAGTATATCTTTGGTAATTCTCGAGAATGGACCTTATGAGTCCCAAGAATGATTCCTTGATTCTCGAGTATGTGATTGTTCATTTTCAATATCCATCTCACGTCGAGCATTTCTCGAGAATGGGTAAGTGATTCTCGAGAATGGGTAAGTGATTCTCGAGAATGGGTAATTCAATTCTCGAGAATGCGTGGTAAAAATTCGTTGATCTTATTATTCTCAAGTAGTTACACTTTGCTGATTCTTGAGAATAAAAACATGATTCTCGAGTATGGCCATTTCATTTTGTTTAAGTACTTCTATAATCATAGCATTCTCGAGTATGTAAATAATTGCTCTCGAGTATTATCGAAGAGATACATCTGCAAAGTCCTTCTGTTAAGGAATTCTCGAGAATGATTCAAGCAATTCTCGAGAATATGCTCTTACGATTCTTATCATTTTCTAGTATCGCTAATCGTCTTTTCAAAATCAATTGGGTCATTATATATTCTGTGCTAATCATACCCAAACTCATTTATATCATATTTAATCACTTCTTTGATTGAGTTTCAGTTGATTAAACTAGTTTGAATTGAGATTAGCTGAAAAGCGATCCAACATGGCAGACGCATTTAATGCAACTCAGAAAAATAGAGCAACAATCGAAATTAGTCCTCGTAGCAGACGAAATCATTCCTTCAAGGCATACCTATTCCAGCACAAGTATGTCAACGGTGAACGCATTTAATAAAGCAACGGTTGACTATTCACAAATGAAGTGCACCTGTGCTTAACAGAAATACAAAGAGTCTCAACAACTAGTTTGTGAAGCTTCACAATCGCATTAACGAACGAATGCTATAAAAGCTCATCACATTCAATTTTTCCACCTATCGAAACTCTGCGCATTCAATTCTGTATTATTACGATCAACTGTTTCATTAACTCCAGTTAAGATCTTTGCATATTCTTTGTTCTTCAATGTTCATTTATCATCTACTCGTGAGGAGTTGTTTAAACACTTATTCCATTTTTGGTTTAAATCTTAAGGTTGAGGAACCTTAAGTGTGGGTGTACGATTACAACTTGTAAGAGGGAGTGAGTCCTAGTGAGTTAGGATCATCTCGAGTACAAAGTGTGTAATTGTAACCATTTGTGATTAGTGAAAGGGTGAAGGTGCAGATTTGCCAACCAACTATTACCCAAGGAGCGTTTGGCACAAATAACTATTGAGGGGACCAAAATTGCCAATCAACAATTAAAAAGTGGAAAAAAAACACCAAATAACTATTTAAAAAAAACAAATATCACAATTAAGTTAACATATGAGGCACTGGCGTAGGACGGTGGCGGAAACGTTGGAGAAAAGAGCGGTTAAGCCTTCTTGTTGGAAAAGGAAAACACCAACAGAGATGGGAACCCATGGGAGTAGGCATTGTGGCAGCAGCGGTTGTTGCTTGTGGCATCGGAGGGATGGAACCAGGGTGCAAGGTGCGTGCCAGTCGAACGGTGTGGACTATTGGATGAGTTCACGAGGGTGAGTGGAACACCCAGCAATAATAGAAGCTTTGTAGATGCCAACGTCGCCGACATCACTTTGTGACGATCAATGGAAGACAGAGACGAGGTAATAGTTCATTGGCGAATCTGCTCCAAATTGTGTTTTTTTTTTCACTTTTTAATTGTTGATTGGCAATTTTGGTCCTCTCAATAGTTATTTGTGCCAGACGCTCCTCGGGTAATAGTTAGTTGGCAAATCTGCACCTTGACCCTTAGTGAAATACCTAAAGGATTTAGGGATCGGACGTAGTTCGATGTGTTAGATCGAACTAGTATAAATTGCTTTGTGTCAAATTTACTTACCTGTCTTTATTTAATTGTACTCGTGTGTGTTTAGCGAAAAGTTTTTCAAATCACCTATTCGCCTCCTCTAGGTGATATTCTACCTTCGCATGCTCCCAATCCGAGTAGTTTCGCCTTGTAGGGGCACATGTTTTGCTTTGTCCGGCAAGCACCCATGCAGGCGTTTTGAGCAAGGCTTCATGGATGATAGTTCTTTGTCCCAGAATGGGATTCTGGTGGGTGACCTGATACTATATGTGCTAGTGCGGTCACTGGGTCCCTTGTGGATGGAAACTCTCCCACATTGCCCGACAAGTCCGTTGCCGGCCACTTCGGTGGTTTATGTATGAAAAGATTGGGATGCAACACTGTACCAAGAGGTTGAAGGGGTGGCAAGAGATTTCAAATGTTGTATTTGTTAAATGAATAATCCCGCTCATTATTGTATGCCGATAGGAAATGTTTTTCTAAAAATAATCCGGCAATGAATTGTTTTCATGAAAATCTGAGCTGGCAGTGATTATGGTTTATTGAAAATGTGAATATATTATCTTGTGCAATTATGAAAATATACTACTTCCATCGAAATTTTGAATATTTGTTAGTTTGAATTTGAATCTGAGACAACATAGAGGAATGAAAGGCAGTGGCGTGATTGCCATTGTTAATGGGTTGAAATGAAAAGCAGTGCAATTGGTGATTGTGTTGATACAAGAATAGAAACTGATAGAATGGTCTATAAATTTAATTGGTTAAGTCATATGGTATTGGCCAGTTATAGTGTTTAGCAAGAGGAATTGCTTACTGAACGAGCAGAGGCTCGAGGCGGTAAGACCCGATGTGCAAGTTTGCACGGGGCAATTTCCCTGGGCTGTAAGATCTATGATGCTTAGCACTGTGTGGAATGCTGGTTAGCATGGTGACTTTAGACTGGTGTGTCTAGAGTACATCCTGAGGCTGGCAAAACATTTGATCGGAACCAAATGATAGATGAGATGCCTAAGACCTGAGGGTGATTCCCTAGGCAGTAAGGTTAGAAAATCCCGCGTTATGGTAATAGAATGAGCCGAAAGGCCAGTATGTGATAAGCTGAGAGGCAGAATAAGTAAGGCAGTGAGGCTTGCATAACCAAGCGCTCAAAATATGGACCAGTGAGTCTTGTATGGTTGAATACTACACCTAGGTACAAGATGAATAAGAACAATATAAAAGCATATTGTGTGGTTAGGAAAGAGTTAGGCGGATTGCCTAGAATGATTCCCTGGGGTATAGATGTTCAAATTTCATGGACGAAAGTTATTGAACGAGGGGAGAAATGTAACATCGCGAATTGAGCCCTGAGAATTGAGAATAAGCTAAATTAGGCGGACGACTAAGCCCAGTTTGGGAGAGCCCCTACTATATGAGTTAGAGAACCTAGTATGTATAAGCCATGGAATTAAAGTGCCGATGAAAAAGAGGCATAGAGGACCTATGTCCTGAGGTATAGGACAATTAGTTGGGCGAAAACATGCCGGTATAAGTAAGTATACGGCATTTTTAGGGTAGTTGGGTATGCCCTGCGTTTTTTTAGAAGACGTCAGTATGTGGCATCATTTGTTAGGTCACGGTATCTGTGCCTCTAATGAAGTAAGTCATGATTATCCATGATGACACTTCTTTTGTGTTGGTTCAATAAGAATGCGACACGTGTCTTTTAATCAGGATATACTTTTATTGGTCTAATAAGAGCATGACACGTGTCCGTCATCATGACAAGGCATAAAGCTACTTTTGTGTTGGCATAATAGAAAGAAGATAAGTGGTGCATTCTGGACCAGGCACGTGGTGCATTCTGGACTAGACACACGGTGCATTTTGGGCCACACACCTAGCGCATTCAAGGCTAGACATATGGTGCATTGTAGACTAGACGCACGGCACGTTAAGGGCCAAACACATGGTGCATTATGGACCAAACACACGATGTGTTCTGGGCCACACACATGGCGCATTCTAGACCACACCCGTGTTCTATATATACTCCTTCCCCCTCATTTGCCTTTAGGATATTCTTGACCATAGTATGGAAAAGAGAAGAGAAAAAGAAAGGAAAACAAAATAGAGAGACAATGAGGAAGAAGAAGAAACACCGATTGAAGCTTAAGATCAAGGTAAGTTCAAAACTAGCTTCTATGGCTTGAAGTTTGAAATTTTCATCCAGCTGATTTAAATAAGGTGTTATGGTGTGATTTTGATGTTTTTAAGGGTTCCATTGTGTTTAAAACACAATTTTGCATGAGAATAAGTTAAGGTCATGATCTGGGAACCCGAAAACCCTGAATCTTAAGAAAAGAAGCAAGCTGCCAGATTCTGGAAATTTTGGGCAGCAGTGATTGAAAAATGGTTTTTAAATAATAAATGAAGCCCGATGGCCATGAAATTTCATATGCTTAAAGTAGATATCTATGGCTTCATTTTGATAAATTTGAGTCTCTTACTATGAGAAATTAATTTTTGAAACCGGCCCGGAGGAACTAGAATGTTTCTTTGTCCAGCAAGCAAAGTTTTGATTTAGGGAAAAGATACGAACTCTTTGGCCTCTAGAAGTATTTTTAACATAAACTAGACATAATAAGGGTTCGATGGCCACTAGATTCATGTCAATCGGAGTTTTCTAGAATTAGTTAAAAATGTTTGAAGTGAAGCATGATTTCTGGAATTTTGAGATCTTAGTCGGATTTTCCAAAAATAAGAGAAGAGTTTACGTAAGCATTGAAAATAAGGTATATTTATTTTTTTTAGGGGAAAATCATATCTGGAGAAACTCTCGAACGCCAAGAAAGTTTATTAGTCTCCGAACACTATAAAGTAGTAATTGTTTACTCACGTACTTTATGTTACCATGTTGTATGTTTGTGTGCTATGATTGAGGAATGTGTATGGCTGTAGGGCCTAGTAGACTGTATGTCCTTAGGTCACTACCAAGCCTAAGATGCATTCAGGGTAGTTGGGTTTGAGACCCGGCTACTGTGTTGTCCTAGCGCTGAGGATTTTCTGAGCCTTCCCTTGTTAGGCGGCTCGACAATTTATCTATGGATTCCGGACTAGCTCGGTTCAAGCAAATTTCGACGGCTTTGGTGATTCTAGGGCTTGCCTTAGTCAGGCAGCTCGACAATATGTGAATATGATTGTGATACTAAATGCATATATGATTGTGATTGTGTTTCCTAGTTGTAATCTGCATACATACATTGTATACATACGTATTTGAGTTTAATAGTTACTCTGGGGCTCATTTTTGAACTCTAGACTGTTCTGTAGATATAGGTGAAAAAACCTAAGCTATTCAGAAGTTGGAAAGTAAGGACTGTTGGTTATGATTAGTTTTGATGATGTCTTATATAGATGCCATTATCCAGAGCAAAAAGCTTGAATACTACATTCATGTTTTACTTTGACTAATTCTTATGTTTAATGTAGATATGAAGTTTAATAATGAAGAATATTCAAGAAAGCAGATTGAAGAAGAAAGAACTTGCTCAATGGAATGAGAAAATCATTATACAAGTTCATAGATTGATTCTAGAAGTCCCTACGATGATATGGAAGTTGGAATGGCTACAGTGTTTTTCGGCATCTGGTATGATTAACTCGAGTCAAGAACATCACCGCCGAGTTCAGGTCGAAACTCGAGTCGATTCATTTACCTCGAGTCAACAGTGCTTTCCAAGTGATTTTCACTCCCGGAACATTTTGCCTCGAGTCGACTCACTACCTCGAGTTAGGGTCAAAAACTCGAGTCGGGCCACTTACTACCTCGAGTTAAAGTGCATTTTTAGCAACTCTGGTGCACTCTGTTGCACGTTCAGCTCTGGCGACCTCTGGTAATTCGATGATATCTCTCAAACTAGAGATTTGATTGAAGTGAAATCAGTGGCATATGTAACTAGACTCCCAATACGTCATTTTGATATATAATTCAAGTCAAAAGGAGTTCACATCAAGGAGCTATGAATTTTACAAGTTGCCACAAATATCACCATCACAGTCAGAACCAAGCTTCAATGTTTTGGATGTATCTCACAAAATACAAATCCAATTGAGCTTAAATTGATTCCATTTGAAATCTGACACACATATCTTTCCATCAAGAGTTGAATCAACCAAAACGGAGCTCAGGCCAGGAAGATATGGTATTCTACAGTTGACACTCGAATTTCTGGAATCAATTCAGCATAGCCTCGGGTTTCTGCCAATATCACACTTTGAGAAGAGTTTTTACCTCGAGTCAGAAGCTGTACCTCGAGTTTTTGGAGCAGACAGAGAGTTAGACAATTTGAGAGAGCTTTTTACCTCGAGTTAGAGTGTTTGCCTCGAGTCACCAAGACCTGATACACCATGAATGCGCAGAATTCACTCGAGTCTCTTCAAATGCAACCTCGAGGTGATTAACTCGAGTCAAGGAAGTTTGTTCACCTCGAGTCAATTTCTCAGACTTCATTCCTGCATCTTCAACAATACTGCAGACTCGAGTCAAGGATTGAACTACCTCGAGTCAGATAATGTGGAAATCAATCTTCTTAGTTTTCAACGATGGATTAACTCGAGTCAAGTTTCCCCAACCTCGAGTCACAGTCACTTACAACAAACTCCAAATGGATTCTCGTTACAAAGCAACTGGAGTTAATATTCCTGTACCTCGAGTGTATCCATTAACTCGAGTCTGCCCCTTCTACCTCGAGTCTCGAGTCATTTACTAAAGTACATTTTCATTACGAAACTCGAGTCAATTCGGTCCACCTCGAGTTCGAGTCTACCTCGAGTCCCATAGTTCACCTCCAGTCAAACACTTGAACATTTGGTCATTCATTCAACTCGAGTCTATTCCTGTCTAACTCGAGTTACTCCAGACTCGGGTCAAGCTCTCCGTGCCTCGAGTCAAATGGCCTTCTGAATTAAAAGTTTGAATTCAAGAATAAGGTTAACTCGAGTCTTACCTCGTGTGCCTCGAGTCATTGCTCACCTCGAGTCAAGATCTTAGAACCTCGAGTTAAAAAGCCTTCTGAAATTAACATTTTGAATCCAATTAATCGATTAACTCGAGTCACCGATTCTCGTACCTCGACTCAATTCCTTCTCTGTTCTTCGAATTGTTGTCTGCAATTATGATTCTTCCAAATATGATTATGTGCTCTTTATACCTTCTGTCATCAATATTATAAGCTACTTCTAACCAATTTCTTGATGAGTTATAGAAGATCTTCATGTACATTAACAAGCATATTTGAGTTCTCTTTGATGAGTTGTGAAGCACTCAGATTGTCGCATACAACACCGCAAAGACGCCAAGACAGCCCATAACAAAAGGCACCGAACAATATTATAATCTATCCTCCATCCAAGACCACATGAATGACAACCTGGAAAGTGATTCTACCAAGCAGACATTTGATTATGGCTAGGAGCGGATGCTTAAACATTCTCAACGGACATATTCAACAAAGTTCAAATCCTTCAACGGTCCTCAAGCTTCAACTACTATAAATACTCAAAGGATTGAATTCATCGACAAGAACCAACACATACACAGACAAAGCTTTCAAAGTATACAATCTATATTCTGTATATATCTTAGCATATCATTGAGCTTCAGTGTTTATATTCTATCTACTCTGTGAGAGAGTTTATCATTTGTCTTACAATCGTTCAAATCTCAAGATAGAGGTATCTTGAGTGTGGGTGTACAATTACAACTTGTAAGGGGGAGTGAGTTTGAGAGTGAAAGGATCATCCTTCGTTTACAGAGTGTGTAATTGTGTCTGGGTTATTTGGTTACAACTTGTAAAGAGAGGTAAGTCCTAGTGAGAGGATTACTTGAGAGTTACAGAGTGTGTAATCAAGGATTAAGATAGTGAAATCCCAGAGTGTTTCTGGGGACTGGACGTAGGTCAAGAATTAGACTGAACCAATATAACCTCTTGTGTTCATTGCTCTTTCTGTGTCTCAGTTTTAAGTGTTCTTGAGCAATTAGCGAAAGAATTTTCATAATCACCTATCCACCCCCCTCTAGGTGATATTCCACCTTCAAGGGCATGAAGTGGAATATTGAAGACATAGGGGATGCCCCATCTCATTCTATATATTTATCTTGGGATGACAGTATAAGTTTATTTACTATTCAGTATTTTGTTTTTGGTTGACTGTACCCTTAACCCTATAGGGACTATTCACTCTTGGCTTTCACACCTTTATCAATATATTGTAGTTGTCCAAACCGATAATATGCTCTGTTGTGTACACTCTGATGAATATTAAAGGACTAATTAATAGAGGAAAGGTAACAAGTAAAAATCAATCCCTTTAACCCGCCACCTGAAAGGACGAGCCTAATAGGGGTGTAACATGCCTTCCCTTGCTCCATACTAGAATATTCACCTAAAAAATGTTAATATGGAATGGGATGAGATTTCAAGTCTTAATAACTACTGAATGTTTTTACCGCATGCAAGTAAATTACATATGACAAAAAGCAGGCACTGATTTCAAATATATCTATACATTCCAATTTTCTCATACAAAATTATTTTCCAAAAGTAATCATCATTATGTCGAATTGTGAACTATACAATTACACAATATGCATTATGTAGCCTCCCTTATATCACCGTCCACCATTGTATCGCTAACTGGAGCCATAGGCTAACACATAGTCCAACATAAACTCATTCATTTGACTGGATGGTTCCAAGCTCACCAAAACTTAAGATATACTCGGCCAAATATATAGAGCTTAAGTATGCACTATAGCTCCCCTCCTTAAAAATAACAACTAAGGAGGTATCAATGTCCTACAACTCCAATACAATCCTGGCCAAAGTAAAACATGAAAGATATGGCCCTAACAAGTACCATCCACTGTGCACTGAGTGATGGTAGAAAGAAATCCTATCTTTCAAATTCCTCCTTATTCCAACCCATCACAAATACAGCCGCCGTGATAATTATATTCAATAAAAAATAAAGTATATTAAAACAAGCTTCCATTCATATAAAATATCATCACAAGGTAAACCAAACATATCATAAAACCTCATCAGACCAATTTGTCATTTCTGAAATTCAGGACTAAATTGTCATTTTTGAAATTCAGGACTACACACTAGTGCAAAAAAGGCTTTTCAGACCGGACAAAAGAGGCATCGTAGGACCGGACCCGCGACCGGTCTTGTTCCAAATGATATTAAAAGTCTACATTTAAGACCGGACTACGGCGGTCTTAAAGAAAATATTTTAGGCCGGACATTTAAAACATTGGGTCTTAAAAGTCGTACTATAATAAACCTGAAATACTTTTTTTTGGGTTCTAAAACTCAACTTTTAAGACCGGCTAATAATTAGGCCAATCTTAAAAGATAGAATTTTAAGACCGGACAAAAATAAATACGGTCTTAAACTTAGCGGCTTCTAAGACTGACTAATTATACGCGGTCTTAAAAGATTGACTTTCAAGACTGGATGATAAATAAATGCGGTATTAAAAATTTTATTTTAGACCGCATGTATAAATTTACCGGTCTTAAAAAGACCGACTTTTAAGACCGCGCTTTCTGACCTTTAAGATCGGACATATAAATACATCCGGTCTTAAAAACTCACCATTTAGGACCGGCGCATTTATTTATGGTGTAAATTTTCCTGAATTTTTCCTTGTTCTCGTTCTTCCCGATTGTATTATACACACAAATCCACCACCCAATCCAAGACATAAAAGTTGATACTTTAAGCCGTAAGCTATGAACAATTATTTGAATAAATGGAATTGGAAAAAGAATACAAATATTATTCACCATGAGTTATTTGGCCTCTTAGTTAATGATTATACTATGACTACAACACCCAAATTAATTCATACAATAAGATAACTTACTTACAAATACAATAAGTTACAAATACAACACACATGCCCAAAATAATATTCACTATGCCTTCATCTCGATTCCCACCCGAAAAGTAACATCCTCTTTTATAACATGCCCCTTTGGATCGGATCCCGCCAAAAAATAAAACAAGAACAAACTTCATAGTCAGTGACATTGTTTATGAACATAGAAGGAATATAATATAGCTAAAACCTTAAAGTTTTCAAAGAAATCTGCATATGAATATTACCTTATGAATTGACTCTTTTATAAAGTGATCTCTTCCCATATCCCTTCTTGATGATCACTTCTTATGCCGGGTTCATTACCCGCTTCATCTTCTTCGTTTATGTCCCAGACCCCTTGAAAAAGGAGCACTCTCGGAATACCATAATTCAAATTCATTTCCTCATCAATATCAATGACCCTCTTTCCTTGGAGAGCTACAAACCACATTTTATTTTCTTGATCGGTGATACGAACACTTGTTTTGCACGGTCCGCCATAATAAAAGGTTCATCTCCAAAACTTCTACCATGGACATCGACTAATGTAAATCCTAGCCGATCGATCCGAACACCATTATTGACATTGACCCACTTGCATTTGAAAATGGGAAATCTAATTTTCACATAGTCCACCTCTCAAATCTCTTCAATAACCCCATAATATGGCATGACTGCCAATAAAGGGCTCTTGTCTTTCGAACTGGAGAAGTGCATAGATTCAGCCTCTAACATAACACCACTTTTCGACCGTGCTCCAATCATCTAGGACTTCATGTAAAATGTATAACCATTGAACACATATGAATTCCAACTTATGACATCGACCTCGTGACCACGTGCTAACCATTTGATTGTATTAGAAACACATTCCTCTCCCTCGACTTTTGTTTGAACCGTTTGCAAAAGTTCTATTATGCTCCCTAATCAACCTTTATTCGGTCATTCGATGATTTTCTTTCCTTACTGACTTCTTTATGTTCAGCTATCTTTGGGTTGAACTTCATCAACATTACTCAAGATGTATAAGTGGGCTTGTGACAATTCATCGGGATCCACACTCTTTACGGAAGCCCCTCGTCTACCCCCTTCAAATGCCGACGTTTTGGAAGCCCAATATGTCTTACTTTGGCCAAATAATTTTGACAAAATTCCATGGCTTCTTCGAAACATATTTCGAACAATCGATGCTTCGCGGTATGCGTTCTTCACGTACCCTTTTAGAATTTCATAGATCTTTCAATTGGGTACATCCACCGTAAATGGATAGGGCCGCACATCTTTATCTCCCTCACTAGATGAACAATTAGATGAACCATGATGTCAAAAAATGTAGGAACAAAAAGCTTCTCAAGGTGGCACAAGATAACATATCCTTCATTCTCCAATTCATCCAACTTTTCAATCTCGAAAACTTTACAACAAAGTGCATTGAAGAAGACACAAAGTCTAGTCAAAACGACCGAAGATCATATTCGGCGATGCCTCGAATAGCTATTGGGAGTAGCATTTGCATCAAGACATGACAATCATGAGACTTTTGGCCTACTAATTTCAAGTCCTACAAGCCTCTTCAAATTTGAAGAATACCCCGTGGGAACTTTTGTGCCATGTAAACACTCACAAAAACTTCGTTTCTCATCCTTAGAAGTATGAGAAGCCGGGGGACAATAAGTTCTCTTCCCATCTGGCCTTGGATGTAACTCTTCGCGTATTCCCATTGCTATCAGATCCAATCTTGCCTTCACACCATCCTTGGAACTACCTTCTATGTTGATAAGCGTGCCAACAATACTAGCACATACGTTTTTCTCCACATGCATGACTTCAATACTGTGTCTCACATCAAGTTTGCGCCAATATGGAAGATCTCTTTTTCCATATATTTATTTCTTTTCTACTCTTTGCAGTCTTACCGAAGACGACAATGATATTTTTCACCTTTCCATAAACTTGCTCCCCAATCAATGCCACCGGAGCATCTTCATACTCTTGGCCACCAAAAAAGGCTTTCTTTAATCGACAATATGGGTGGCCCCGTCTAAGAAATCTCCTATGTCCAAGATAAACCGTCTTTCTTCCATGTTGATGTTGATGGTAGCGTGTGCCTTCTTCACAAACCGGACATGCTTTATGGCCTTTTACACTATACCCTGACAAGTTCTCATATGCTGGGAAGTCGTTTATAGTGCAAAATATCATGGCTCGCATTTTAAACACCTCCTTCTTGAAAGAGTCAAAAACATCAACACCTTCGCCCACAACTCCTTCAAGTCTTCGATCAAGGGCTGAAGGTAAACATCAATGTCATTTCCGGGTTGTTTCGGTCCCGAAATCAACATAGACAAACATGATGTACTTTTGTTTCATGCATAACATTAGAGATAAGTTGTAAATAATCGGTAGTACAGGCCATGAACTGTGTATGCCGCTAAGGCTTCCATATGGATTCATGCCATCCGTGCTAAGGGCAAGCCTAAGGTTCCTAGGTTCTTCGCGAAGTTCGGAAATAATTGATCGATTTTCTTCCATTGAGAAGAATCGATCGGATGTCGAAGCTTTCCATCACAAATCCTCTCATCTCGCATGCCACCTCAAATTTTTTGCATCATTTTCATTCGCAAACAGCTACTTGAACCTTGGTATGATTGGAAGATACCACAACACTTTTGCAGGCCCTTTATTTGACTTGTACCTTGGGGTTTCACATTTCGGACAATTCTGCTTCTCTTCAAACTCTTTTCTATACAATACGTAATCATTCGGGCATGCATGGATCTTTTTGTACTCCATCCCCAGTGGACAATGTATTTTCTTAGCATCATAGTATCGATGCGCCAACACATTATCATCCGGAAGCATGTCCTTAAAAGCCTCAAACATTTCAGAAAAACTCTTGTCACTCCATCCATGACGTGCCTTCAATCTTACCAATTTCAATACAGCGTTCAACAATTGGTATTTTTTACACCCACGATATAGAGGGGTCTCTGCATCACTGCACATATTACCATATGCATGTGATTGATGAAAAGCCTCTTCTCCTACATCACGGATAATGTCCTCTATGCGATCATCCATATCCGTGTCATTATCATCAAAGGCCACTTCCCCATGTTGAGACCCACTTGGTATTTTTTCACCATGCCAAACCCATACTGTATAAGTCTTACAAAATCCTTCACAAATTAAATGTGTGTGTATAACTTCAACACTTAGTCGCCTCTCATTCGGACATTTTACACAAGGGCAATAAAACTTCCCACTATCATCATGAGCATTTTTTTAGCAAATTCAATAAAGTCCCTCACCCCATTCGATATTCAACACTCGTCCGTAAAGCATTTATCCAACTCGTGGTCCATAGTAATATTCCTATAGACGGAAAGATTTAACATATACATAATCCAAAAAAGGCGAGACTTGCATATAAAATAAGCCAACTCCAAATGCATATTTATGCTCAATGTCGGTTATGCATGTCTTTTTTTTTTTTTTTTGGTTTACGAAGAAACTGCCCATTAAATGCATAACGAAGAGTCACTTTCGGTCATAAATGTATCACAGTGAATCCAAGAAGCAAAATAAATACATGACGAGGAAATTAAATGCATCGCTGAAGGTCTTGTGGACTCACCTGTACCATATAAATTCAAATGTGTTTGCCGAGTCGTTCTTCTCCCGCCACGAACGTTGATGTTGCGCATGAAGAGTAACCTAAAAACATTTCTTGGTCAGTTGGGTAGGTCTAAAGTGCAAATCTAATCTTCAAAATACATTATTATTAACAACAAAGAAACCCACAATAACATTTCATCGATTTCGTTCAACCCATGAAAACCCCAGAACCATTAGAAGGAAAATCATAAAGTTATATAACCAAAACACCTTGTACAAAGCCTTGGTCTATAGACGTTTAGCTAAGGAACCGAGAGTTAATCTCGAGAGAGGAACGCGAAGCGCCGACGATGCAACACACACTTTGGAGACAGAACCCGTGTACTCACTTTCTTTCGACAAGAGAAGTTCGAGAGGGAAATTTAATTTTCCCCGCGACATAGACATGTCTTTATATTTTATATTTTAATAAGACCGGTTAATTATACGGTATGCGGCCCTAAAGATATAATTCTATTAATAAATTTTTAAGACCGGAGGTTAACAATATTGCAGCCCTAAATTTTAGTATTGAGTTAATTTTAAGGCCGGAGATTTATAAAGAGTCCGGTCCTAAAAGTCAAACATTTATTAACTAATTTTTAAGACCAAATGTTAAGAATACTCCGGTCCTAACTTTCGCATTCATTTAATTTTAAGACCGAATGGTTATAAGAACTACGGTCCTAAAAGTATTTTGTTTATTAATTAACCAAAAAAAGAAGAGGTTTGCATTTGGCGAGCTCAAAGAAACGAGTTAATAAAATAAATTAAAGGAAAAATGGAGAATATGAATATTAGAAAGACACAAGCTTAGTTTTACTTTTTCCATACATAACTCGGAGAATATGCACGTACACAAGAAAGTTAAGAGAAAAAAACAAGCGAGAAAATTATCAAAAACAAGAATCGACTAAACATCCTAAAGCTTATTATCCTCCAAAGCCTTGGTGATTTCGACGTGAACAAGCATTAATTTCTATCGCGGAGATCGGCAAGTTTCGTCTTACTCTCATCGGACACAATGCTTCATTAGAGGAAAGAGGAGAGGGGTCGATAGTAGTCGCGGTGGGGCCAAGAGGTTGGGGAGGGGGAGCGGGAACCTCTTCATCATCCGAAGAAATAACAATGGGTCCAACGACACGAGACTCTTCTCGCAATAGGACGGACTCTCGATGGAGGAGGCGCACCGTATAACGATCGACGGAAGGCACGAGCATCACGAGTAAGAGCACCCCTACGAGCGGTTCTCTTGTATCTAACCATGGTTTGAGTAGTTGGGGCGGAGAGGTATGAGGAGTTAATTAATAAAGGCGAGAGAGTCAGTTCTCGATAGCCTCGTACGTAGTTTGGAGTTACGAGGCGTGATAAGGAATTAATAAGGAGTTAAGGACGAGAGGTATGAGGAGTTAATAAAGGAGAGAAACTTTTAAGAGCGGGATTTATAGGTACGCGGTATAAAATTCTATCATTTAATTTTTATTTTAAGACCGACCTTTTATAATATGTCCGGTCCTAAAATTTTATTTATTTTTAAAATCAATTCTATTACTTTTAAGACCGACCTTTTATAATATGTCTGGTCCTAAAAGTATATTTATTTTTAAAATATTCAATTCTATTACTTTTAAGACCAACCTTTCATCATTTACCCGGTACTAAAATTCATTCTTTTCAAATTCAAATGGCAGAGTTGTATCCTTACACTCTGTTCAAATGAATGATTCAGAGTCTCTTCGCCTTCCAGATAAACTTCCCAACTAGGCGTCTCTTCGTATTCTGATGAACTATGCGTCTCCTCATTAAAGTTTCTGGCGTTTCACATTGTTCAGGATGGGTTCTCTATTTAAACCCGTTGTTACTGTACTTTCTTCACATTCTTCTCCATCACTTCTACACGGCTCCTCCACCGCCTAGCCTCCACCGTAATGGCTCCCCCAGTCCTCTGTTTCCTCCTCCTCCTCTTCAACCTCAGCCCCCTCCGCCATTCCCTCCTCCAATTCCGACTGTGAAGCAGTTGGTGCAGTCGTTGGTGCCCCGCGTCGATCACATTGATCGATGCTTGGGCCAATTGGTTCAGCTTGTTCATACCGTGAACAACAAGCTGAACATAGTACGCCAATGACGTGGAGTACGATAAGGCTGAAGACGACTCCGACTCTGACTCCGATGACTCCGGCTCCCCCTCCCTCTCCGTCTACGAAGAGGTTTAGTTGTTTTTTTTAAGTTGTATTTTTTTTCTTTTTTTTTTGTAGGGCAGCGATAAAAATTAATATATAAAATATTATGCACTCTTTTTGTTCTCGTGTGAGTTTAGTACTTTAATTCATTAGTTTATCCATTATTTGAACCTAGAAAGCAATAAACAAGGCAACTATGAAAGATGGATAATGGCAGACTCAAAAAACTAAGATGAATAATTCAGAACGAAGACTTTTAGGACCGCACACTTAGTAAATCGAGGGTCCTAAAAACACTGCCTTTTTTTGTCAGCTTTGGTTTCCATATTCGATCGCCTTGTCCTTTTCATTATCGTCTTTCTTTTTCTGACAAAAAGGAAACAAACAAAACATTGTCCTCATGTAAATCAACAATAGAAATTCGTAGAATACAGTTAAGAACATACAAAAAACAAAAAAACATCTTTTACCTTATTTGAATAAAATCAAACACAGTGACAATTCTTCTCAAGGTTGGACCGTCATTTTCGTCGGTTTTACCTCCCCTGATTTGAAACAAAGTACCTTTTCAATACATTCCTTCTTTTTCCGACAAAAAGAAAAGAGACAAAGAAAAGGGAAACCGATAATGCTGCTCAAGATCAAGAGAGGTAACATCGACTACAATGAAGGACCTAGCTTGAGCGGAACGCCAGAACCTCGGTTGTCTCGAACCATAATGATTTGTTTGAAAAGTGAGTGAACATTTCTATTTAAATGAAGACTATTAAGACCGGACATTTAACAATTACATGGTCCTAAAGGTTAACCAACTTAAAATAAGAGGACTTTTAGGAGCGGACAGTAAAATCATATACTGTCTCATAATACTTTTAGGACCGGATGTTCATAATATACGGTCTTAAAAGTCTCGTATTTTTTTAAACGAACACTTTTAGGACCGGATGTTTATTATGTGGACTTTTAAGATCGCACTTTTAATTAATATACGGTCCTAAAAATGTCATATTTTTTAAAACGAACACTTTTAGGACCGGATGTTTATTATGGGGACTTTTAAGACCGGACTTTTAATTAATATACGGTCCTAAACTCGAGATCTTTCTCAAATTTCAAGCACTAAATAGCTTTATCCACCATCCAATACATTCGAAACCCAAAATGGACACAAGAAAATTGTTCGAAAAAATTAAACAAATTTATTTATTGAATTTTACATTGCCTATGTATATTTACAAATGAATATTGTTCGGAAAAATAAACAAATTTACGAATATTATTGTTGTACGGGGTATATTTACAAATGAATTTAGGGCATTAATTATTTTCCCGACTTTAAGATCGAGGTCATACAGATATTCACAAAACAAATTGCGTATGTGCTCCAGTTCATCATCGAAAAGGGATCGTGGCGCAAACATCTCGTAACATCAAAGACAGAACCGAATTAACTTGCGTGCATATTTCATATGTAACATTAAGCCACATAATCGAATTAACTTGCATGCATAATATGTAACATCAAATACATCTACCTTTATAGTTAATTTAGTCCTTCCTCTCATGATAATATCCTACATGTGTTTCATGACGTACTGACCACATAAGTTGGACCCCGGTGGTTGCCGACGGGTCTAAAAAGAACAATAAATATATATAAGAGCATATATAGCTTAATGACCAACTTCACAAGGCAAGATGCCGTGTACAAATATTGTACCAACCTCCGGTGTGTCCCGGATGGGGTCTTTGGCCCGACGCCTCATCTTTACCTCGGTTTGGAAGGTCTTCATGGCACTATCATCAAAATCACAAATTTATCAATAATGTTCACTAAAAATTCACAAAAGAGATTTCGACAAGAGAATCAAAATGACATGCTTACTCGTTGATGGTCTCGTCAATGAAGGCAATGGCTCTCTGGAGTGGAGCATAAGAAGATAACTTTATGCTCCTCCATGCACATGAGGACCAATTGCCAGTGGCGGATGAGGATGAGGGACGTCTAATACTTCATTGACAGGCCACAATTTATCTTTAAAATATCCGATCTTCACTAGATCTGATATTTTTCCCCGCGATCAACTTAGCGGTAGGGGATAGAGCTTGAGGAGGGGGGTGGAACTTGAGGAGGAGGGGTGGAACTTGAGGAGAGGGATGAAGCTTCGGGAGGAGTAGAGACATGTACAAGCTTCACCGGCCAAGAGATGAAGGTTCCCTTGACATGACTCACAAGCTTCAACCGATCGGTTAGGAGAGGAGAGGTGTATCAATGATCACCTTTTCAACGACACTCGACTTCATCATCGGCCAATTGTTGGTGGTGTACAGTTGATCCCAATAAGTTATGGACAGTCCCTTTTGCAATTAATCATGCAGGACTATCACGATCCTGCACATATAGGTCATAAGGTTGCTCTGACTGTCCAACAATGCAGCTCCCTCTAGTGCTATTCTGCACAGGTGCAGGTGAATGTGTGAAGGGAACACTGGTCTCTGGATGATTGCTCAAAAGCAGCTTCATCTGATTCAATTCCTCCTTCATCTGGCTCATCTTGGATTGATACCTTGCTTCTTGACCGCTGCATCCTCACTTAATTTGGCCACCGTTTGTTCCATCTCCTCCCGGGTAACCATACTTTATCTATGGCGTTTGGATTTACCAAAGTATTCCTTCGTGCCTACCCATCCTCCAATCCCCCTTACACGCCCACCATGATCTGGTTTTCCGGCCGCAACGGTCGAACATCACTCCTCCCGTCCGACACAAAAGATCCC
Organism: Acacia acuminata; assembly: GCA_019022655.1. Taxonomy (NCBI): domain Eukaryota; kingdom Viridiplantae; phylum Streptophyta; class Magnoliopsida; order Fabales; family Fabaceae; genus Acacia; species Acacia acuminata. Next base: position 128,532 of record JAFJYI010000437.1, on the reverse strand, counting down.
TCTCGCTTCTTTCTTTTTAAGATCTTCCCGTAAGATATAGATAACGAGAAGCTTAGTAATGAAACATGTTTAGTAACTAAAAAATAACAATAACGATACTTACAATTCTTTCAGCAACTACACAAGTTTGTTCACTCGTGTAGGCGCCGCTTGGCTTTTTCCGAATGTGCAACCATAACCCCTCGCGACGTATTGGAGATGGTGGATCATGTACCGCAGAAGGATTGGATTCTGCTTCATCATCCAATCTCTTCCGCTTGGCCGCCATCAATTCTTCTTCAGCCTTTTCATATCGGCCGCGAGAAGCCCTATGCGGGCAATCATTCTTTCTCCCTATCTCCTATGCTCGTTCCCTTCTTTCCCGTGAATCGAATTGAAAACAACTATTAATTATGAATTCCAAATGCCATCTCACTAACGAGAAATTAGAGAACTTCGCTTGATATGAACCTCAAACACTAGTCAAATTCAATTCATCAAGTTTCAACATTTTATGTTAAGGAAGATGTCGAATTGTAGAAGAAATTGGAGCTATGTCTTGTACTTGCTAGATAGATAGGTTAAGAAACAAAAGAGAATTATCTTTGACAGAATAATACAAACTTGATCCTTTTAAGGCATCCAAGGGGATCAACAGTCCTCATTAGATAGTAACAGAACTAACAGAATAATGTCTAACCACTACCTACTATAATGTAACTAAGACTATAATAATGGCTTGACTCTTATGCCATTATTATTTCCCTAATTACCTTCCTAGTATTTTACCTTTTGAGGGTTAACATATCGACTTGCATAGACAAAGGCGGAAATGTATACTTCTATTCACACACAAAACAATTTAACTAATAGGATTAGATGAACTCAATAACATTCACATATTAGCACAAAGTTAATAAGCAAACAAAAGGGCAAAAAAACTAAATATAAACTCACCGAGCTTCGAGTAGCCGTAATCGAACAAATTGTTGCTAAGTTTGTTCATCAATAAATGTGTACTTGTCCCAAGGATTTTGGTCAGGCCGAACCTCGGCAAAAATATACTTGTTAGCGAGAGAGGTCTTAAACTTCCTCCACCGATCAGCACAATAAGACAATGTCTTGTCTTTCAACTTCTCAGAGTCAGGGACATTATATGTAAGTCAGATAGTGTCCCAAATAGGTTGCTTTACTTTGCCGAAGTCCACATTTTTCCACTCATCAGTCAAGATGTTAACCTTGCTGCGTGTAAGACAGCTGACAAAACTAGTATATTTGCTTTTATTAGGACCGAAAGGTTGCAACTTTTCATCAAACTGAATCTCCAACTTTGACCCGTGTAGTCGACTTAGGGTTACATCCATCATTCTTGTGCCTCTTCTACCATGGTGTCTTTGGCGGTTACGAGGCACATTGTCGATGAAGAGGGTTCGTTCGACTCACACCAAGAATCGGCTTTCCCGAACACGAATGGAATCGTTTTCACCGTTCATTTTCGAGACGGAGGAGAGGAATGCCCGAGCAAATGAGAGCGTAACGAGGGCTAATGGTACGTGGGCAAGGAAGAGAGGAAATACAACGGGAAGAGTGGTTTCACAACAAGAAGAGGGGTTTCAGAGTTCAGAGGGACAACGTAAGTCGTAAGGTAACATTTCACGTGGGCGAGGAAGAGAGGTAATGCACAAGGAAGAGTGGTTTCACAACAAGAAGAGGGGTTTCAGAGTTCAGAGAGACAACATAAGTCGTAAGGAACGTTTCGCGCGAAGAAGAATATATTTGTCACTTTATTTTTAAGACCGGATGAACTAAAAAGAAGTTCTTAAATGTTAAGTTTTAAGACCGTCGTTTATTAAACTCCGAACTTAAAAGTAATAAACTATTTAGTACCGGTCACAATTTATGTCCGGTCTAAAAGTATAATATTTAAGACCGCCGTTATATATATCCGGTCTTAAACGTTTATTTAATTTTTTCCTCATTATTTTGGACCGCAGAAAATATAAGTCAGCTCCTGTTGAGATTTCTTTATAAAGAAATTTGAACTTTCAGTTTTTTTCAATAACATTTTTAAGACCATTTGTTTTGTTAAGCGGTCTAAATAATATATTTAAGACTCATTGATAAAGGATGCGGTCCAAGAAGTTCTTTATATTTACAAAACTACCACTGGTCATACTATTAAGACCGATGCTCATTAGGATGCGGTCCAAGAAGTTCTTTATATTTACAAAACTGCCACCGGTCATACTATTAAGACCGGTGCGTCATTACTCCGGTCTAAATGAGGCGGTCTTAAAGCCCTTTTTTCCACTAGTGACACTATCATTTCTGAAATTCGAGGGAAAAACCGTAATTTTTGCTAGGTCCAAAACTATCATTTTCATGGGTACCAAATTGTAATATTCGTGGGCACAAAACTGTAATATTCAACTTTTATTAAAATAATATTATAATACATATACACATAATTCAATCTAAAAAAAAAAAATTATATTTTATAATCATAAACAATTCACAAGTATATGGAAGAATATTCGGACCAACCTCTTACTCGCTAATTCCCAAATAATCACCAAAAAGTTGGTACAGAGCTCCCAAATAATTATCATCTTACTCTCCTTCTCTCTGACACTCTCCTCTAGTGAATAGTCCAAGTGTGTGTGTGGTGTGTATGATGGGCATGGTATGTGTGTATTTGGTGGGGGGTTTTTATAGGAAGGAAAACCCCTTCCACCGATCAATTAGGGGGCAACGATGCCCCCTTTTGTTGAATTAATGGGGACGGTTTGCACCGCAACCCCCACATTTTAAAAGATAGTTGGCACCCCCCAACTTTTCAAATGGGGTGGGCCCCACCCTTTTCTTCCTTTCTTTCTTTCCTTTTTCTCTTCTTTCTTTTTTTTTCCTTTCCTTCCAACGCTCTGACCTCCACTATCTCTCTTACTATATAATATATTAATATTATATTATGACAATAATAAATATTTTAATATTTAAATAATATATAAATAATAATAACAACAACAACAACAACTTTTTATTTTATTTTCTAGATCTCCATTAAACCTCGAACAAGTAATAAATCATACTTGAAAGATACTTAATTACCGTAAAAACAACAAAAAATTAGGATGTTACATTTCTTTCCCCATTAAATAAATTTCGTCCTTGAAATTTGCTATCGGTCCAATTCTTAGTAATACCTCAAAGAACCATCGTAGCGAGTTTCATTCCCTTACATCCTTTCAACAACTCAAATTCTAGAGATTTACTCATTCAATTCTATTCTTATAGATCTTATTTGTTTATCCCGTGCCTAAGGTTTCTCAATATAATTTCTCATACTATTATTCTTATTTGTCATTTTGTCTGTGCTCCAAGTACTATTTTAATTTAACAAGTTCAGACTTCTAAACTATTCTATCAGTTTATGTTCCTATATTAACAAGGTCATCAACTGCACTGCTTTTCAATTTAAAACAGTAGCGAAGACAATCATGTCATTGCTTATTAATTCTTCTATGTTGTCTCATATTCAACTTTTCAAATACTTAAGATTTCAACATTTATGTGGTCACAGTTCATTTTCATAACCGTATATACAAAAATAGCACTTTCACATCTTTCAAAGAAAATATAAGTGCTGCCGGCTTAAATCTATGAGTCGGGTAATTCATCTCAAGCTCTTGACTTGTTGAGAGACATATGCCACAATTCCATCATGCTTCACCAGGATATATCCCATTCCATACCAGTAAAGTGGTAACAAGCCCCTACAAGGTGAAATTTACGCACCACCGAAGTGGTGAACGACCAGAATTTTCTTTTTGTAATCGGGAGTGTTGAATATTGGTGCGAGTTTCAATCTCTCATAGTAGTTTGAAATTCATTATCAGACACATCTCACAAAACAATTCTGAATTTCAATTCTTTCTTTCAAACGAGCTTTTATCCATGGCAAACCGATTCAAGGAAAATTTGGAGATCGTCTAGTAAGACCCAACAAACTGAGTATTTTTATAACAGTTTCTGGTCTCTTCCAGTTCTATAGTGCTTCTGCTTCAAACAAAGTTCAAATTCAGTTCCAATTCTGGGTTCCACAAGGACCCCATCTATAAGACAACATAGTTCAAAAGTGACCACTACAAACTGGTAATATATTCTGTTGAAAAACATTCTATTCGAAAATTTAGTTCAAAAAATTCACAAATACTCTAGGTGCATTAGCAAGTTCGAAATTCACTTTTCAAATATACTCAGGAACCAGACAACTATTCTAGATGGTCATTATTACTAAGTACATTCTAGACTCTAACCCTTACTACTCAAACCATTCATACATATTGATACTACATTCTTGTGCCTTAATTCATTCAATGAATTCCATATTCTAGTACCTCAATTCGTTCAAATTAATCCATATTATACTTTAGTACCATAATTTGTTCAAGTTGATTCAAATGCCTAAAGAATCAATTCTACTATTAAGTTGGATTCTTAAGTCACAGTTCAATTGATATATAGTAATTCTTCTAAATGCATATCCAACCTTTAGGTTCATTATTCTAATTTTGAAACCTCAACCATACCCATTAAGCATGCTAGAATCATCATGATCCATAGCACGTAGCATTTGAGCACTATCATCAAATATTCTCAAAGCAATAACTGTCAAATTTACAATTCAATTCCTATAACCTCAACATCAACTGCGAATTGTGTTTCCCCAAAATACCCATTATACATACTAAGATCATGATTCACAATTCCTAGTCTAATTCTCGAAATATATGGAGACCATCAACAACCTCAGCAGTATTCATAAGGTTCTAATTCTACCTCAATCTACAATATCACAAAGACGCATTTTGATTTAAATACTATTTCAGCTTGGATTAGATTCAAGCCTATCCTCAACATTTACCATATTCATTCTAACATCTTTTTGGCATTCCTAAGGATCATCATTTCATATCTTTCTAGAAATCTTCCAATGTGTTCATCCAGAAGTATTTGGTCTTTGAATCATCCATGACAAATTCATAGAATTCTTTAGATACTCAGAGAGTGAAGGATGCTCTCGAGTTAAATCGAACAAAACATCATCATTTCAAATTTTCTGATTCTCTCAAGTTACCATATTCAATGCTGACACGATATCTAGGATTGGTAGTATTCTTCAAGTTAAATTTCTTAGAGACAATGTCATAAATGATTACCATGCAGAGTATCGCAAACAGTCTAAAGGGCCTCGAGCTAACAGGTTACTAGGGTACAATGGGGTGTGGCATTACAGAGTACCACATGCACAAAAGTCTAAATGGTTCTGAGCTAGTGGTTGCTATGGTGTATTAAGGTGTGGCATTGCTCAAGAGAAATATTGGCTTTAGCTATAAATCGATGAAGGCAAAGGTAGATGGTTCCCATACTCTCAAAACTCTTGAAATATCTACATAGTAGTTTACTTTCTTAAATTTCCCTTCGTTCATACCTTTCTCTTCACTCCTTCACATTATCTTTAAATATGGCAGGTCCAAATAACTTCATTCCAGTTTCTGACTCATGTAGCTCTTCCTTCTTTGAAGCTCTACTAAATGATAATCAGCCTAATATGTTGGCTAACTTATCTAACAATGTACCATTTTCCTATTATTCTTTACTTCCTCCTAATTCTTTAGAAGTGAATGTTCCTCCTTCTACCTCAATGATTCATGTTTCTACTTCTCCTACAAGGGTCCAAGATTCTATCCCTACGGTTACTATCGAAGAAGAATCTGAAGCATCTCTATCAAGGCGACCTGTCAAGAGATATTGTAATATGACAGAACTTATGGAGTCTACTAAACCTTCTCAACTAAAGGACCCTGCTTCCCTCAAAAACCACCAACCCATTTTCCCGTTTTTACTACCATGTTTTATGGGAAATCATTCATACTAATGGGCTTTACTATTAGAAACATGAAGTTCACGAGAGGATAGGTATGATATGCCATGCTGTCTTACACCAAGATATACAACAATGTTCTTCCAATGCTGGCAAATTTCAAATGTTTGATTTTAGTAATAAAACTATAGAAGAAATCAAACATATCTTGACACAGCACTGCTTGGATCAAAAAGCATTAGGATATATCTTAGTGCCAAATCCCTTATTAACCTATTATGAGGCCCTCTGCATTGGTTCAGAATGGACTAAAACTCAAAATGAACCCCTCGGTAGTTCATTTCCAATCAACTCAAAAAACATAACTTCTAAAGGAAAAGAACCCGAAATTAAAAAAGATTTACAAGATGACTATTACACCCTTACCGGCCTCGCCCTTTCAGGTGGCGAGTTAGAGGGATTCCTTTTAAAAGTTACCTTTCCTTTATTATAAGTTCATTTAAATATAAATCAGAGCACACGCAACAAAGAACAGGATCGGTTTGGACAAACTAACGTACTGGTAAAAAGTAAAGTCAACAGAAAGTAAAGTCCCCGAAGGGTTAAGATACAGTCATCTGGCAGTAAATACCAAAATAATAGGTACAGTCATCCAAAATATAAAATACAAAATATGATAGGGCATCCCTTATCCTTCAACTTCCCGGCCATGCGTACTTTTCCAAAAAGGCCTCTATCGGTCACGCACGCCCCTCTGTGTCAACAAAAGCTTCTGGAGTCTAACATTGGCCCCCAGAGTAACCATCAATACTCATGCACTAAATGTGCAATGCATATGGATGCAACCACATAAGTATATGAACACGACTAAGCATGCCAAATAGACCACAATCTGCAAACAGAAACATATACAATAACACGTCTTCGTGTCGTCGGGCTGCCTTACCAAGGCAGGCCTCAGAATCACAAGCCTGTTTCCGTTTAGTCGCACACAAGCAGACCTCGGCATGCACCCTCTGTGCTAGGGACACAATCACAATCATGCTCTATATGCATATTTGGCACAACACACACACAAATACAAATGGCAAGCAAAACATACATAAAACACATTAAAGTGTTTTAGTAAATTGGTTACTACCTGGTGATAATTATACCATCTTATAATTTTAAAGGGGCCACTAGCTCTCCAAAATATTTTTTGACCCTAAATAACACAAAATAATTAATTTGAGTATTTTCCAAAAATACCCTCACAATTTCCTTCAAAACCGAGCCCAACACTAGAAAGGTTTACCCAAATTTAAACATTTTTAATAAATTCTAGAAAAATCATATTTACATGAAGCCAGTGCTATCTAAACCATTGAAATATCTACTTTCCAGAAAAATTATTTTCAGAAACCAAAAGGATACATATTTTGGTGTGTCACCAATTTTTCACCCTCTCGGTCCAGATTCAACCTGATGCTTCTGGGTTAACTTTATAAATTTTGTATCTCTTAGTAGAAAACTCCAATGATGCAAATGTTACATCACAGTGAAGCTCAGGAAGTGTAATTTATTTCTGTAAAATTTTAGATTATTCCAAGTTCATTTACTATTTTTAGAACCCAGTTGAAAGTTGGCTGCCCGAATTTCCAGAATCAACAATAAGCTTGCTCTTAGGGGTTTTTCGGTGTTTTTGAGTTCGGAAAATCAAACCATGAGTTAACCCCATACAAAATCATGTTTTGAACACATTGAGACCATCAAGAACCCCAAAATCAGATTGCAACACCATGTCCCAACCCCTTGAACGAAAATCACAAGTTGAAGTCCAACGGTTTGGGTTTTCGGTATTTACCTGAATCGGAAGTTCAGTTGATGATCTATGAAGCTTGGACCTTGATCAGCTATGGAGGTTGGCTAAAAATTTATCTCCCTTCCTCTGGAAATGTTATGCTCCCTTAGTTTAGGAGAGAGAAAACATGCATATTTAATAATAGGAAAAGTAACTCGATCGATCCCCAAAAACTCGTGGTAAAACCCTATCCAATTAATGGAATTCATCTGAATTTTTTATTTGTTTCCCAAGAATTTCCAAAGGATTTTAGAGCAGAACATCTGGCGTATCCTCCTCCTTTCATTCAGATTTTTATCTTTCAAGTGGAGCAAATTACGTACTTTGGCCCAGAATTTACGAAAATTACCAGTTTTGGTCCGAAACTTCTTTATTATTCTTTTCTTTTTCCCCAAGCTCTCTAGATGATTCCTAGGGATAGGTGGTGCCTCCTGGACCCCACAAATCAGATTCCAAGATTTTATTTTATTTTTCCCAATTTATTTGATTTATTCCCTTTTTATCCGAAAGTAGGACCCACACTTTGACTTTTGACCGATTTTGCTTTTCTTTTCCTCCAGGTAATTTTTAATCATTTTTAAGGGCTAGGTGGCGCATAAGGGCCCCACCAAATCGCTTCTTTTACCGGTCCTTGCTGGGCCCCGCTAGTCAACAAGGTGCTTTCTCTTGTACTTTTCTTCAACTTTTCAGATATTGCCCCCTGAATGGACTTACATATGTGGCACCTTCTTGACTGCCCAATATGGCCCCACACATTCAGTCCAATCCCTATCGGTCCCCTTTCTACCGGTCAATCGCTTGTGGGACCCGCATTTTGTGTTTAGGCCTGAATATGGATAAAATCATCTGACTTTTCCTTCTTTCTCCTGGGTGGACGAAATTAATCACTTAAAGGGTAAGGATTTGACTATTTTTCCCCTGTAATCATTACTTACTTTTTGCTTTTTAATCCCGTAGTGACATGTGCCCTTAGGTAATTATTACAGCTGACTTTTCATTCTTATTTCTTCAAAAACATAGGAAATCCTTACCTGACCAGGAAATGTCATGTGCACACTTATTTTAGCACATTTTTGCTTTGCTAATCATCCCATACCTTAGGACATAGCTAAATATCATTTTTACTAACTGATTAACATCGTATAAGTCTTTTGTGCCCCTTTTCCATTGGCACTTTAATTCTACGGCTTATACACACTAGGTCCACTGACCTATATAGCCGAGTTACTTAGTACCTAAGGACTTTCTATCTCTCAACATCCTTGCGACTCTTCCCAAACCAAGTTTAGTCATCTACCTACTTTAGGCTTATTCTCAATTCTTAGAGTTCAAAATTCAGGATATTACAATGACTACTCAGCCCTCAAACTGAGTGACAGATATAGGGCAACTATAGAGCAAGCAAAAGAAGAGAATCAATGTCGCTAAAAGATCCCTCGACATCCTTGCAACTCTTCCCAAACCGAGCTTAGTCGTCTGCCTACTTTAGGCTTATTCTCAATTCTCAGAGTCCAAAATTTAGGATATTACAATGACTACTTAGCCCTCAAACTGAGTTACATATATAGGGCAATTATGGAGCAACGCAAAGAAGAGAATCAATGTCGCTAAAAGATTTTAGTAATTTTTTCCATCTAACCCTCGAAGAAACCAAGAACAGTAAACTTGAGTAAGCATTCTATAAAGACAATATGTCATAGAGGAGGATTAGAAGATTGGCCCTACAAAAAGCTTCAAAAACTTATGAAGTAACTCTTTTTACTGACAGAGAAATTACCTCGTGAAAATCCCATCTCGAGAGTAGCTGTTCAAGGTGAAATTAGAAGGGTTCAAACTAAAATGGTCGAGCTTTGTGGTGGCGTTGTACCGATTGTTGCTCTTCTTATTTGAAATAATATTGCCCTTTTATTCTTAGCCTTCTTGTTTATAATTGTACCTTGTTATTCCAGTTTTCTTTAGCTCTAACCTCTTTTTCTTCAAAGAGAAGAATTTATCATTTTCATAACCTTTGATATAAAATCCTTAGATTCTAATAATGACGGGAACATGACGGTCCACTTATACTACAACGTACTGAATTTATATATATATATATATATATCTGCTAGCTTATCGTATAACTAAAACTATATAGTATATTGTTCTTATATTGTCATGTGTTAACTATATCAATTAGCCGTAAGTGCAAATCTAGTGGGACTCTCTTCGTACTTTTACAATGGTAACTAATTGAATAACCACCAAATAAAGGTTTAGCCTTTGAATCACTTTTCCGACACCAATGGTTACTAAAAATGTTCCTCCCCTCCTAAAAAGGAATTTTGCCTACAAAATTCAACATCCAATAAATTTTATCTTCTACTTACTATCTTTCGCTACACCGCTCGATACAAAATTTAATCTCAATCAAAATCTTCAAATCATAAATCCTCATTATCAATCACTTGAATATTTTGGCTTAATCCATTTTTCTTCTATCATAAATATCACAAGAAAACTAGGCAAATAAAATTCAAAACTATAAAGGGAAGTGCAAATGTTATGATATTTATTTTGCCATGACCTCTAAAATATTTTAAGAAAGCAAATACTTAGAAACTTCAACAAAAGAGCCACATAACGTTTAGCTCTAATACCAAAAATGTAACACCTCAAATTCAACACCCGAAAACTTGGCCAAAATATTTGAAGTACCTCCAACATGGATGATCATTATCCAAATCATTAAATTACATAACCATTTCAAATAAAATTCATAAAACAAAGTCAAAATAGGTTTCCAAAATATTTCGGAGTTAAATACAATGCGAAGTCCTAGGGTTATGGCAAATAAAATAACATAACATAAACTATCGAGTACAAAAAGAGCCTTGAAAGCTCACTCCATAGGTGCCTTCCCTTACTCCCTACTAAAATATCCACCTAAAAAATGTTTATATATGATGAGATTTCACGTCTTAGTAACTACGAAAGTGTCTACCATACACAAGTAAATTACATATGACAAAAAGTATGGACTGATTTCAAATATATCTATATATACCATATTTCCTCATACAAAATTATTTTCCAAAAGTAATCATCATTATGGCGAATTGTGAAGTATACAATTATGCAATATGCAATATGCAGCCTCCTTTATTTCACCGTCCACCCTTGTACTGCTAGCTGGAGCCATAGGCTAGCACATAGTCTAACAAAAACTCATTCATTTGACTGGACGGTTCCAAGCTGACCAAAACTTAAGATACACCTAGCCAAAGGTATAGAGCTTGTTAGTTCTCAGTGTTTTGATGATCACAAATTCTGAGTTATTGAATTAAGTAATCTGTGTCTAAGTTGTGGGTTGTTCGAGCAAGAGTTTGTTCATGCTCGAGCATACTCAATCTAATGAATTGTTTAAGTGTTTCAGAAAGGCTACTAGAACAGAGAACATGATGCCCAAGCATAATTTCACTATTGATCCAAGAATGCTAGAGCAGAGTAACTGGCATGCTTGAGCCTCATCGGGCTGATAGCAAAATTTGCAAGTTAAAAGCGATGCCCAAGCAGAGTGTAAGTAATGCTCAAGCAGCATGATCGAGCAAAGGTAAGCATTGTGCTCGAGCAATATCAATAGTCCCTTCATTCTTTGTCTCTGAATGACTTGTGCCCGAGCATGATAATGACATGCTCAAGCAAAGGAAAATTAATGCTCAAGCAGTATCACTAAGTGTCTAGTCATCGCCTCTGTATGGCTCATGCCCGAGCATTGTCTCTAGGATGCTCAAGCATTAGTGTCACTAGCTCAAAATGATGCCCGAGCATGGAGTCTTAGTTGCTCGAGCATCAGTGATAGTTGAGGTTCTTAGATGCTTCATTCTAGGCATGCTCGAGCAAGCACAGTTGAGTGCTCGAGCAAGGTGCTCGAGCAGTAGCTCAATGTTTCTCAAGCATATGATGATTTTCTACTCTTATAGTATATTTCCTTTATGGTTTCCTGAGCATACTATCAGTCATGCTCGAGCATGATCATCCTCTGTCAAGTAAAACGAGAAGTCTTTAAATTCAAAAACCCTGGGTTATCTTCAATCCTTCTCTCATCTCACTCAAAGCTATTTAGACTAAATCTAATAATCATTTTGAGTGTATTTCAGGTTATTAACCACTGTTTAGGTGAAAAGCAAAAGTTCTGACAGAAGCATTAAATGCGGTTGCCAAAACCAGTGATATCCTCGACAACCATTTCTCTGATCAATGTAAAGCATTTATTGACATGTCACTCGTGCATTAAATGCTATCTCTCAACGGACAAATCAAAAGGAATGAAGAATGTTTACGAAGACCAAAATCATTAACGACGAAAGTATCCGATAAAGCTCAGACTAACAACTATATTCAAGAATCACAACGATTAATCTTTAAGCTTCTCCAACGGTCATTAATTGCAACAACTATAAATACCAAAAGTTTTGAATTCACCACCTACCAAAACTCTGCGCATTCAATTCTGTATTATTGCGATCAACAGTTTCATTAACTTCACTTAATATCTTCAGATACTTCTTGTACTTCAGTGTTCATTTATTATCTACTCATGAGGAGTTGTTAGACACGTAGATCATTTTCTGTTTAAATCTTAAGGCTGTGGAACCTTAAGTGTGGGTGTACGATTACAACTTGTAAGGAAGGGTGAGTCCGAGTGTGAAAGGATCATCCTAAGTTATAGAGTGTGTAATTGTATTCATATTTAAAAAGTTAGTGGAAATCCCAAGGTGTGCTTGGGCACTGGATGTAGGTCAAAGCATTTGACCGAACTAGTATAAATTGATCTGTGTCAATTTCTCGTTATCCGCCTCGCCATATTTGTGTTAGTATGGGATTTGAGAAAAGTTTTTGAAATCACCTATTCACGCCCCCTCTAGGTGATATTCCACCTTCAGAGCTTAAGTCTAGACTACGGTTCCCCTCATTAAAAAAACAACTAAGGAGTTGTCACATGTCCCACAACTCCAATGCAATACCGGCCAGAGGAAAACATGGAAGATGGGGCCTTAACCGGTACCATCCATTGTGCATCGAGTGATGGCATAAAGAAATCCTATCTTTCAAATTCCTCCTTACTCCATCCATCACAAATACAACCACCATGATAATTAAATTTAAAAAAATTAAAATAAAGTATATTAAAACAAGCTTTCATTCATATAAAATATCATAACAAAGTAAACCAAACATCTCATAAAACCTCATCGACCAATTTATCATTTCTGAAATTCAGACTAAACTATCATTTTTGAAATTCAAACTAAACTGTCATTTCTAAATTCAGGGGCAAAACCCTAATTTTTGCTAGGTAAACTGTAATTTTCGTGGGCACCAAACTCGTAATATTCAGCTTTTATTAAAATATATTATAATACATGTTCACATAATTCGGTCTAAAAAGAAATATAATTTATAATCTTACACAATTCACAAGCATATGAAAGAATATTTAGAGTTACCTATTACTCTCTAATTCCCAATTAATCACAAAAAGTTGGTACAAAGCTCCCAAATAATTCTCATCTTACTCTCCTTCTCTCTCACACTCTCCTCTAGCGAATGGTGAAAGTGCGTGTGTGGTGTGTGATAAATCCCAATTTTAATATATTTTATCCCGTCTTATTCATTTATTTTGGGTACTTTTTAGGCTAATTTGAATTTATTAGAGAATATTTAGATTGTCGCTAATTTTAGGAAACAATATAAATCAGAATTAATTATGAGATCATTGGGCTTAAATTATAAATATTCTGATTGATATCTTGTGATTGAATAATATTTCTAAATATATGATAGATCACGATTTATTTAATTCTTGCAGGACAAGGAAAAACATATTTAAGGATCTTACGATGCAGAATTAACCTTGGACGCTGAAAGAAGATCTAATTGTAGAATTTTAATGGGCTCGAATTGGTACCCAAAAGCCCTCTCTTTGTCTTATTAATTGACCTAGCACGTCTTTATAAAAAGATGCTCTCTTGGAGAGCAAAAGACACACACACACACACGGATTCACGAGCATCACGCAGGAGGTTTGCTTCATTGATTCATTGATTTATTCATTCACCTACACTCCACGGGCCCACCACTTGCTCAATTCATTGCCAACTATCTCCATCTTCACTATTTCTAAGTGAATTGCCAACATGAACGTGGTTTTGAACAAGGAGTTTGAAGAGGAGATTTTCATGGAAGCTTAAGCTCTTTTGGGAGGGAACTTGGGAGGAGCATGGAGGAAGCTAAATCCTAGGAACTTACACTTGAAGATCATAAGGGAGTGTTGTTCTTTTTATCTTCTTAATCCAAACTTGAGGTTCTTTAGTTTTAAAGGGTTTCAAGTTGTGTTAATTGAAAACAATTTAGTTTTATATTGTAAACATATTTCTTTTGGATTGGATTGATAATTTGAAGTTTTTATGTTTGAGACAATTGCTAGATTTTTGTTTGTAGCCTTTGGATTGTCAATTGAATTATTAATTGAGTTCTCGTTATTAATTTAATTGTCAATTTGGTTTATCATCTTAATTGTCTAATTGGGTTGATAAATTGTCTAGTTGTTCAATTGGATAATTGTAAACAAGATTTCCAAGATTATTTTGTGATTGGTTTTAATGAGTTTAATTAGCCACCTCTTATTTCATTAGGAGTTTTCTAGTGGAATATGTGTTATTGAGCTAGAAGGTTTCCCATATTCAATTAGGTAATTAAATTCATTATTCTCCCTTTGGTCTAATTAATTGGTTTGGGCTCAAAAGTTAACTCCATGCAATTCCTAAGTTGTCCCCTTCATCGTCATAACTGAACTAAATCTTTGTTGTTTGATTTTATTTGCTTTTAATTAATCTCGCTTAGGATTTTAATTCTTCTCCCATAACAAAAACCCCCAAAAATTGCATTCAAATTCATATAGATTAGTTTCATTCTCATTTAGGGTTTAGAGTCAATTGCATTAGTGCATTTAGTTAGTTTAATTTCATTTAGGTAGTAGCATCTTGCATTCTAGTTTAGGTCTATTCCATTGCATTTTTCATCACTTAAATTCAACCTAAAGAAAAACCCATAGATTGCTCCTTGGGAAAATGACCTAGGTTGCCACCATATTGCATTATTAGTTGGTCCTAGTTTAATTGATTGCTTTAACGACAAAAAGCAAGCGCATCGATGTCCGATGGGCATGGTACGTGTGTGATTGGTGGGGATTTTATAGGAAGGAAAACCCCTTCCACCGATCAATTAGAGGGCAACGGCGCCCCTTTTGTTGAATTAATGGGGAGGGTTCGCACCACAACCCCCATTTTTCAAAAAAAGTTGACATCCACCAACTTTTCAAATGGGGTTTCTTTCCTTTTTCTCTTCTTTCTTTCCTTCCAACTCTAGGAACTCCACTTTCTCTCTTACTATATAGTGTATTAATATTATATTATGATAATAATAAATATAGTAATATATTAATAATATATAAATAATAATAACAACAACAACAATAACAACAATTTTTATTTTATTTTCTAGATCTTCTTTAAACCTCGTAACACTTAATAAATCATACCCGAAAGATACTTAATTACTGGGAAAAAAAATAAGATTACACTAACCACCGTTCTCGATCGGCAAGTGCATGTGATCACTCCACAAAACTGTGACACATGGATTATTCATCGCATTCACACCGGTTATGTTCAGCTTCCTCATGGTGATGTTCCCCTGCTCATCTGCACAATTCACAACATTTTTATTACATTTAACTACACTTTCAATAAACAAGATGGAATTTAAATATTACATTGATTAAAATATGATTCAACTTTATCTTTGACTTGGATGTCAAATCCATTCGCTTTAATATGACAGACGGAGTCCAAACTTATCTCAACCTCATCAACCACAAACTTTTCAAATATCAAACGAAAATGGGTCTAGGAGTTCTTTTTAAAAGAGTATACTTAACTACTGTTGTTAATGAACCATTAAATAATATTTGATGGTTTTTCACAAACAACCGTCAAATAAAATATGCCGTTTTTTCCCTAACAAACTAAACTAATATATAACAGTTGGACTATAAAATTATTAAATATGTTCTCATATGCTTAATTGTTGTTTTAAAAAACTATTATATATGTCATTCTCGAAACTCTGCCTCTACATATTTAACAGTTTCAATAAAACCATTAAGTATGGAACGTCAAATATAGACAAATCTGTAGTGGTGGGCACAAATGAAACTTTATTATATTAGAAAAAAACACTGATAGTCTCGTTTCGTAGTAGAACACAAATGTCTAGCCTCAGTAGGCTAGGGGATGTTAATGTAAGATCAAATAGCTCCCCAGAGATGCTTATAGGATAAACATCAAAGAGAAGATGATTGCTCACTGATACCTATGAGTAAGGTATCAAAGAGCTCTCTCAGATTAAGGCACTACTGTAGAGCTCTTTGGGCCTGCCGCTTTCTCAATCGAAAAATGGAAACTGTCAAGATTAGCGTACTAAACGATTCGATCTATCACCTACGTCATTTCTACTTTTAAGAAATCCATACTTGTTGCACTCAGTCATCGTTCCGTCATCCGATCCAAGCGACGGGCTCAATTTGCTCCCTTTGTTGTTTGCCGAAAGACTCGGGCTATGGATTTTTTTCCGACCCAGAATTTCTTTCTCAATTACCATTGTCTTGCTACACAGGTGCGGTGTTTCGCCAGAGGGATGGGGTGTATGCACAATGAGGCTGAATAATAAATGATGGAATAGAGAATGTAGAGAGTGCACCTGGTAGGTAATCTCCTATTTGTAGGGATTACCTAGGGTTTTGTAAGTGGAGCTAAATACCAAAGAGGGGGGTGAATTGGGTATTCTAAAAATTTTCTAAGATGATTTTGTTTTAAGAAAAAAAAATAGAGATGAACAAGAAGAGAAATGGACACGAGATTTATACCGGTTCAGTCCTAACAACTTAACCTACATCCAAATCCCGACTCTCTCGGATTTTCACTATAAAACTTGATTACACACTCGCACTCAAGAGTAGTTCTCTTCACTAGAACTCACTCCCCCTTACAAGTTGTAATCAATGAACTCCCCAATCACCAAGTCCCCTTGACTTGTGATTCTTTACAATAAATGATTTATAGATAGAAACTCTCTAAGAGTGAATAATGATAAACACCGAAGCTTATGTATCAAAAGATAATACACAAAAGAGAAAACTCGAAGGAATAAAAGCAAGACTTGAATGAATTTCATTTTCTCATTTGTTCTAGTTGTGGAGAAGACTTGAATGCAACTCTATTTATAGTCGATAGCATTAAATGACCGTTGGAGATGATCTGTAGTGGTTAGGAGTAGTTTTGGTCTTTTTCTCTCTCTCTAATCTCCACTTAATCCAGCTGTCCAAGAATTCAGAGTTGACTTCCTCTGAATTAATCCGTTGGAGAAGCAGTTGCTTGTTGTAAAGATCATTCTTTAATGCTTTGCAACCTTGTGCAGATGGATTACCCAAAAGTATGCAACTTTCTGGGCATAGCATTTAATGTACTAAACTGCTTTTTGCTTTTCACTTTATCCTTCAATAAACACTCTTTAAACCATCTGAAATTCACTAATAAAGTCATTAAACATAGTTAGGAATATCAGAGAATAACATTGCAAAGTATTAAGATCAAACAAGAATGTTTTCCAAATTCGTCGATTTGAATTTCTCGGATCGGCGTCACGAACTCGAGTTCGGTTCATGCGAGACTCAAGTTTGAAGCTTCAACATTTAAAAGTGTTTCTAGTTCAAAACTTCTAAACCGGAGGTTTGCAAAACAACACCCGAGGTTTTCATGACATTAAAAACTTCTTTGCTCTCGGGTTGATTTAAACTCGAGTTTGGAATTAGTGAACTCGAGTTTCCTCCATCCGCAGAGGAAGTCGCGATATTGAGTCTTTGAAAAACTTTGTGCAAAACACAAACTTGAGTCTATTAGTAGACAGGCTCGAGTTTGACCAAAACTTAGTTTTAGTTTTCAAAATACAAACCTGAGGTTCTCAAAGCAAACTCTAGAGTTTTCTTAACTTGAAAGGTTCATTGCTCTCTCGTAAGGTTTGAACTCGAGTTCACAAGCTTGAACTCGAGTTTGTTTTACTCGAGAAAACTTTGAATGCTCTCGGCTCAAAGTAAATTGAAGGTTTATGAAATTAGGCTCGAATTTACTTTGATTGAAAATCCTTGAAAGCTTTCGGTCAAGTCAAAACTCGAGTTTGCGCGATGAACCGAGTTTACATGTTTTGTAAACCCTTGAGACTTTTCAAATTTGAAAAACCTATACTCTGAATGAAACAGTATAGACTTGGTGAAAATCTCATAATTTTGAAAATCCTTCCCACCAGAGGTAAACTCGAGTTTGTCATAACAGGCTCCAGTTTACAGGTTATGTAAACCATCGAAGATTTTCTCGGAGGTGCAAACCCGAGGTTTAAAACTAATAGGTTCGAGCTTAAAAGTGTTTTAAGATAAAAATGCTCTCGCCCCTCACAAACCGGAGGTTTCCAAGTGTAAGCTCGAGTTTACACAAAATATGAAAAGACTTAGAACGACACTCAAAAGCAAACCTCTGGTTTAGTGTCAAGTTCAAAGTGCCAATTGGCAAGTTTAGCCCTCGGTTAGTGGCAAACCTCGGGTTTGACAATCCAGGCTCGAGTTTGGCGTTGTCAGAGTATTTTGGATTGAAATCAACAAGATCCAACAATTTCCAATCTTGTTTACAATTGTCAGTTATCATCAAAACACTTAGAGAACTAACAGGTTTCACTCCCATGACTGTGACTCCATTACTCAGGCAGTGTGTGCCTTCCACGTTCTGCAAATACCAGCTCCACTACTTGTACGTTCCTAGATTATAGGCATGATGAGGGGGTAATTAACATTTTACCTGATTAAAGAGGGATCATGTCGTAAGTACTCTCACGGCCGCCTATTTTCTAGGCCCAATATATCGGTCCATAACAGTTACCCTCAAGCTTGGTACTTTAGGTCTCGACGTGTCGAGATTAATCGACCGCCTAACCCGGACTTCACATCTGAGTTTTCCAACACGATTCCTTTGACTTTGACTTCTTGCCCCTATCACAAATGACGGGCTTGTTTGCTTCAATTACCTATTCAGCTTTCATGATGACCGAGATTTGCATTGACAACTTAACATCGGTTATGAGAGGCTACTGGCCTATGAATAGGTATAAGTTTCCAAGGCTAGTCAGTAGCCGTTTACCTGCCCACCTTGGGATATGTAACCGCCTTTGGTCTTCAACATTTGTGGGCATTTAATGCCCACGTCTCATCGATATAGTCATCATTGCACTTGCTCAAAAAAAAAATTCATCTTTCAATTGGAGATTCGTTGACTACCTTCGGCATTTACATTTCACTAGTTCAAAAAAGGCTTTTAAGACCGGACAAAAGAGGTCTCGTAAGACCGGACCTGCGACTGGTATTGTTCCAGTGGTGTTAAAAGTCTACATTTAAGACCGGACTACGACGGGTCTTAAAGAAAATATTTTAGATCGGACATTTAAACCATTGGGTCTTAAAAGTCGTACTAAAATAAACCTGAAATACTTTTTGTTCGGTCCTAAAACTCAACTTTTAAGACAGGCTAATAACTAGGCCACTCTTAAAAAATCAAATTTTAAGACCGGACAAAAATAAATACAGTCTTAAACTTAGTGGCTTCTAAGATCGACTAATTATACGCGGCATTAAAATACCGACTTTCAAGATCTGGATGATAAATAAATGCGGTCTTAAAATTTTATTTTAGACCGCATGTATAAATTTACCCGGTCTTACAAGACCAACTTTTAAGACCGGTCAATGTGTACACCTGGCCTTTAAGACCGGACATATAAATACATCCGGTCTTAAAAGTTGAAGATTAAGACCGGCGTAATTATTTGCGGTCTAAATTTTCCCAAATTTTTCCCTGTTTTGTTCTTCCTGATTGTATTACACACAAATCCACCACTCAATCCAAAGACATAAAAGTCGATACTTTAAGCTACAAGCTATGAACAATTATTGAATAAATTGAATTGGGAAAAATAATACAAATATTATTCACCATGAGTTATGTGGCCTCTTAATTAATTTTTATACTATGACTACAACACCTAAATTAATTAATACAATAAGATAACTTACTTACAAATACCATAAGTTACAAATACAACAAACATGCCCAAAATAATATTCACCATGCCTTCATCTCGATTCCCACCAACAACGTAACATCCTCTTTTTCCATAACATGCCCCTTTAATTTGGATCGGATCCTGCCACGCACAAAAATAAAACAAGAACAAACTTCATAATCAGTGACTTTGTTTATGAACATAGAAGGAATATAGTATAGGTAAAACCTTAAAGTTTTCAAAGAATTATGCATATGAATATTACCTTATGAATTGACTCTTTTATAAAGTGATATCCTCCCATATCCCTTCTTGATGATCATTTCTTATGCTCGGGTTCATTATCCGCTTCATCTTCTTTGTTCATGTCCTTAGACCCCTTGAAAATGTAGTACTCTCGGAAGATCATAATTTGAATGACTTTCCTCATCAATATCAATGACCCTTTTTCCTTGGAGAGCTACAAACCACATTTTATTTTCTTGATCGATGATATAGAACACTTGTTTCGCCTGGTCTGCCATTATAAAAGGTTCATCTCCAAAACTTCTACCATTGACATTGACTAATGTAAATCCTAGCCGATTGATTTGAACACCATTATTGACATTAACCCATTTGCAATTGAAAATGGGAAATCTAATTTTCACATAGTCCACCTCCTAAATCTCTTTAATAACCCCATAATATGGCATGACTGCCAATAAAGGGCTCTTGTCTTTCGAACTGGAGAAGTGCATAGATTCAGCCTCTAACATAACACCACCGTTTCCGACCGTGTGCTCCTATCATCTAGGGACTTCATGCAAAATGTATAACCATTGATCACATACGAATTCCAACTTATGACATCAACCTCAGGACCACGTGCTAACCATTTGATTGTATCAGAAACACGTTCCTCTCCCTCGACCTTTTGTTTGAACCAGTTTGCAAAAGTTCTATTATGCTCCCTAATCAACCTTTGTTCAGTCATTCGATGATTTTCTTTCCTTACAGCTTCTTTATGTGTAGCTATGCTGGCTTGAACTTCATCAACATTATTCATGATGTATAAGTGGACTTGTGACAATTCATCAGGATCGACACTCTTTATTGAAGCCCCTCGTCTACCCCCTTCAGCATGCTGACGTTTTGGAAGCCCAATATGTCTTACATTGGCCAAATAATTTTGACAAAATTCCATGGCTTCTTCAGAAACATATTTATGAACAATTGATGCTTCTGGTCGGGATCGTTCTTCACGTACCCTTTTAGGAATTTCATAGATCTTTCAATTGGGTACATCCACCGTAAATGGATAGGGCCGCACAACTTTATCTCCCTCACTAGATGAACAATTAGATGAACCATGATGTCAAAAAATGTAGGAACAAAAAGCTTCTCAAGGTGGCACAAGATAAGATATCCTTCATTCTCCAATTCATCCAAATTTTCAATCTCGAAAACTTTACTACAAACCGCATTGAAGAAGAAACAAAGTCTAGTCAAGAGAGCCCGAAGATCATATTCGGTGATGCCTCGAATAGCTATTGGGAGTAGCTGTTGCATCAAGACATGACAATCATGAGACTTTTGGCCTACTAATTTCAAGTCCTTCATCGATACAAGCCTCTTAAAATTTGAAGAATACCCGAGGAAAGTTTTGTGCCATGTAAACACTCACAAAAACTTCGTTTCTCATCCTTAGACAAAGTATGAGAAGCCGAGGGACAATAAGTTCTATTACCATGTGGCCTTGTTTGTAACTCTTCGCGTATTCCCATTGCTATCAGATCCAATCTTGCCTTCACACCATCCTTGGAACTACCTTGTACGTTGAGAAGCGTGCCAACAATACTATCACATACGTTTTTCTCTACATGCTTGACATCAATACAGTGTCTCACATCAAGATTGCGCCAATAGAGAAGATCAAAGAATACAGATCTCTTTTTCCATATATTTGTTTCTTTTCTACTATTTGCAGTCTTACTGAAGACGACATTGATATTTTTCACCTTTTCATAAACTTGCTCCCCAGTCAATGCCACCGGAGCATCTTCATACTCTTGGCAACCAAAAAAGGCTTTCTTTAATCCACGATATGGGTGGCCCCGTCTAAGAAATCTCCTATGTCCAAGATAAACCGTCTTTCTTCCATGTTGTAGTTGATGGTAGCATGTGCCTTCTTCACAAACTAGACATGCTTTATGGCCTTTTACACTATACCCTGACAAGTTCCCATATGCTGGGAAGTCGTTGATAGTACAAAATATCATGGCTCGCATTTTAAACACCTCCTTCTTGAAAGAGTCATAAACATCGACACTTTCTTCCCACAACTCCTTCAAGTCTTCGATCAAGGGCTCAAGGTAAACATCAATGTCATTTTCGGGTTGTTTTGGTCTGAAATCAACATAGACAAAGATGGTGTACTTTTGTTTCATGCATAACATAGGAGATAAGTTGTAAATAATCGGAGTACAGGCCATGAACTATGTATGCTGCTAAGGCTTCCATATGGATTCATGCCATCCGTGCTAAGGGCAAGCCTAAGGTTCCTAGGTTCTTCGCCGAAGTTGGAAAATAATTGATCGATTTTCTTCCATTGAGAAGAACCGGCTGGATGACGAAGCTTTCCATCAGAAATCATCTCATCTGCATGCCATCGCAAATTTTTTGCATCATTTTCATTCGTAAGCAACCGCTTGAACCTTGGTATGATTGGAAGATACCACAATACTTTTGCAGGCCCCTTATTTGACTTGTACCTTGGGGTTTCACATATCGGACAATTCCGCTTCTCTTCAAACTCTTTTCTATACAACACGCAATCATTCGGGCATGCATGGATCTTTTTGTACTCCATCCCCATGGACAAAGTATTTTCTTAGCATCATAGTATCGATGCGGCAACACATTATCATCCGGAAGCATGTCCTTAAAAGCCTCAAGCATTTCAGAAAAAATCTTGTCGCTCCATCCATGACATGCCTTCAAGCTTACCAATTTCAATACAGCGTTCAACAATTGGTATTTTATACACCCACGGTATAGCAGGGTCTCTGCATCACTGCACATATTACCATATGCATGTGATTGATGAAAAAGCCTCTTCTCCTACATCACGAATAATGTCTTCTATATGATCATCCATATCCGTGTCATTATCATCAAATTCCACTTCCCCATGTTGAGACCCACTTGGCATTTTTTCACCATGCCATACCCATACTGTATAAGTCTTACAAAATCCTTCACAAATTAAATGTGTGTGTATAACTTCAACACTTAGTCGCCTCTCATTCAAACATTTTACACAAGGGCAATAAAACTTCCCGCTATCATCATTGGCATTTTGTTTAGCAAATTCTACAAAGTCCTTCACCACATTCTGATATTCAACACTCGTTCGTAAAGCATTTATCCAACTGTGATCCATAGTAGAATTCCTATAGACGGAAAGATTTAACATACGTAATCCGAAAAAATTGACACTTGCATATAAAATAAGGCAACACCAAATGTATATTTATGGTCAATGTCGGTTATGTATTTTTTTGTTTTTTGATTTTTTCGAGAAACTTGCCCATTAAATGCATAACGAAGAATCAATTTTGGTCATAAATGTATCACGTGAAGCCAAGAAGCAAAATAAATGCATGACGAGGAAATTAAATGCATCGCGTGAAGTTCTTGTGGACTCACCGTAACATATAAATTCAAATGCGTTTCCCGAGTCTTTCTTCTCCCGCCACAAACGTTGATGTTGCGACAACAAGAGTACCCTAAAAACATTTGTTGGTTAGTTGGGTAGGTCTAAAGTGCAAATATAATCTTCAAAATACAATATTCATTAACAACGGAAAAACCCACAAGAGCATTTCATCGATTTCGTTCAACCCATGAAAAACCCGAACGATAAGACGGAAAATCATGAAGTTATATAACGGATACACCTCTTACAACTTGGTCTATATACATTTAGCTAAGGAACCGTAAAGTGATTGTTGAGAGAGCAACGTGAAGCACCGACGGAGCAACACACAAACACTAGAGACAGAACCTCGCAATCACCTTCGGCGCGACAAGAAAGTTCGAGAGAGGGAAATTTAATTTTCCGCACGACGAGAGACATGTTTTAACATTTTGGATTTATTAAGACCGATTAATTATAACATATCCGGTCCTAAAGATTTTTTATTAATTTAATTTTTAAGTCCTAAAAGTTTTAGAGATTTAATTTTTATCATTTTTAATACTCCACGCGTTTTTTTCTTGTATCCGGTTGGAAATATATAGCTAAATTTTTAAGACCGGAGTTTTATAATACTCCTAAGTTTTTATTATATGATTTTATTAAGACTAGTTAATTATAAAGTAGCCGATCCTAAATATATAACTTTTTAAGACCGGAGGTTTAAAACTCCGATCCTAAATTCTCAATATTTTTTATTTTTTTCAAGAAAAAGTATTGGCTGGACAAAAATGAATAAAAATTAAAGGAAAAAATGGAGTTTAACTTTAATTACTAGTTAATATGAACAAAAAATTAAAAAGACACAAGCTTAGTTCTTAATGCTACATATATTACTTGAATATGCACGTACACAAGAAAAAATATAAATGAAGAAAATGAAGAAAATTATCAAAATTAAGAATCTGACTATATATACATCCTAAAGCCTATTATACTTCAAAAGCCTTGGAGATATCGGCGTGAGCGGCATTAACTTCCCGGGATATCGTTCTTGTCTTATTCCTATCAGCATTAACTTCCCGCCGGATATCGTTGGAGAGTTCCTCTTATTCGCATCCTCAACGCTTCAACTCGGATAGGTCGGTAGAAGGATGGAGGGTGGCAATCTCTTCATCATCCGAAGAAATAACAATGGGTCCAACGACCCGAGACTCTTCGTCTCAATAGAACGCACTCTCCGGAGGAGGCGCACCGTATAACGATCTACGGAAGGCACGAGCATCTCCAGTAAGTCTACCCCTACGAGCGGTTCTCTTGTATCTAACTATGGTTTGAGCACTTGGGGCATGCAGAGAGGTATGAGGAGTTAATAAAGGCAGAGAGCAGTTCCCCCTTCCTAGATGGTCACGTACGTTGTTTTGAGTTACGGGTAGTGCATCTTTACAATATAAGTGGTATCCTTACGAACATAAAAGTCTCATACGTTTTAGCGGATTTTATAAATGTTTACAATATACGATCCTAAAAGTCTATTATTTTAAAAGTTTTTTTTTAATCAATTAAATTTTATTATTTTTAAGACCGGCATTTTATCATTTATCCGGTCTTAAAATTCATTACTTTTAAGACCAACTTTTAATTAATATACGGTCCTAAAAGTCGAGATTTTTCTCAAATTTCAATCACTAAATAGCTTTATCCACCATCCAATACATTCAAAAACCCAAAATGGACACAAGAAAATTGTTCAAAAAATTAAACAAATTTATTTATTGAATTTTACATTGCCTATTATTTTACAAATGAATATTGTTTTCGGAAAAATAAACAAATTTACGTTATTGTTTGGATTTACAAATGAATTTAGGACAAAATTGTCATCTTGAAGATATCCTTCACAAAACAAATTGCGTATGTGCTCCATTTCATCATCGAAAAGGGATCGGGCGGTCAAACATCTCGTAACATCAAAAACCAAACTGAATTAACTTGCGTGCATATTCATATGTAACATTAAGCCGAAACTTAATTAACTTGCGTGCATAATATGTAACATCAAATACATTTACCTTTGGAGTTAATTTAGTCCTTCCTTGCGTGATAATATCATACATGTGTTTCATGACGTACGGGCCACATAAGTTGGACTCCTTTGGTTGCCGACGGGTCTAAAAAGAACAAGAAATATATATAAGAGCATATATAGCTTACTGACCAAGTTCACAAGGCAGTGTGCCGAGTGTACAAATTTTGTTCCAACCTTTGGTGTGTCCCATTTAGGCTCTTTGACCTAATGATACCCACGCTTTTTCTTTACCTCGATTTGGAAGGTCCTCATGGCACTATCATCAAAATCACAAATTTATCAATAATGTTCACTGAAAATTCACAACAGAGATTTCAGACAAGAGAATCAAAATGACATGCTTACTCGTTGATGGTCTGCGTCAATGCAGGCACTGGATCGCTGTGAGTGGAGCATAAGAAGATCACTTTATGCTCCTCCATGCACATGAGGACCAACGCCGAAAGCGGCTGAAAATTCACAAATAAAGTATACTCAATGATATATGTAGCGAGAATTAAGTGAATTGCGACAAGATTTGTGATATGTACCCGTGGAAGAATGGAAACACGTACACCTTTCTTCTCACTTCACACAACCTCTTTGATATGTACTCTTGTCTCTCCTGCATCGATGTTGCAATTGCATAGACAGGGCACAAGAATCCAAAATCGTTGCTCCTGCCCTTTTGAACCAATTCTTGATGCAAGAACCTACAATAATGACATTGATCAGGGAATTAGTATATATGTATGTGTGTCTACACGATGCATTTAAATTATGTACTCATAGAAGAAGATACTTACTTCATAAAAATTTGAACAATTGCATCGGTAAGCTCCTATCGAGGAAGCAGCAGGGACTCAACATCAATGGTGTCAACTTGAATGGGAAGGATTAGGGACGCCTACTACTTCATTGACAAAGCCACAATTTATCTTTAAAATATCCACTCTTCACCATATCGGATATTTTTTCCGTGCGATCAACTTAGCAAAGTAGGGGGGATTGAGCTTGAGGAGGGATGGAGCTTGACGAGGGGTGGAACTTGAGGGGATGGAACTTGAGGAGGAGGGGATGAAGCTTCGAGGAGTAGAGACATGTACAAGCTTCACTGGCCAAGAGATGAAGGTTCCCTTAACATCACTCACAAGCTTCAGCTGATCAGTTGGGAGAGGGAGAGGTGCATCAATGATCACCTTTTCAACTGACACTCTGACTTCATCATCAACCATTTGTTGGTGGTGTACAGTTGATCCCAATAAGTTGTGGACAGTCCCTTTTGCAACTAATCATGCAGGACTATCACGATCCTCCACATATAGGTCACAAGGTTGCTCTGACTGTCCAACAATGCAGCTCCCTCTAGTGCTTTGATGCACAGGTGCAGGTGAATGTGTGAAGGGAACATTGGTCTCTGGATGATTGCTCAAAAGCAGCTTCATCTCGATTCAATTCCTCCCTAATGGCTCATCCGATTCAATTCCTCCCTCATCCGGCTCATCTCGGATTGATACCTTGCTTCTTTAGCCACTACATCCTCACTTAATTTGGCCACCGTCTGCTCCATCTCCTCCCGGTAACCATACTTTGTCTATGGCGTTTGGATTTACCAAAGTATTCCTTCGGCCTACCCGTCCTCCAATCCCCCTTACATGCCCACCATGATCCGATTTTCCGGTCGCAACGATCGAACATCACTCCTCCCGTCCGACACAAAAGATCCCTCTGCTTCTTTCTTTTTAAGATCTTCCTGTAAGATACAGATAACAAGAATCTTAGTAATGAAACATGTTTAGTTACTAAAAAATAACAATAACGATACTTACAATTCTTTCAACAACTACATGAGTTTGTTCACTCGTGTAGGCACCGCTTGGCTTTTTCCGAATGTGCATCCACAACTCCTCGCGACGTATTGGAGATGGCGGATCATGTACCACATAAGGATTGGATTCTGCTTCATCTTCCAATCTCTTCTGCCTAGCCGCCATCAATTCTTTTTCAGCCTTTTCATATCCACCGCAAGAAGCCCTATGCGGGCAATCATTCTTTCCCCTATTTCCTGTGCTCGTTCCCTTCTTTCCTATGAATTAGAATTGAAAACAACTATTAATTATGAATTCCAGCCATCTCACTAACAGAAATTAGAGAACTTCTGCTTGATATGAACCTCAAACACTAGTCATATTAACTTCATCAAGTTTCAACATTTTATGTAAGGAAGATGTAGAATTGTAGAAGAAATTGGAGCTATGTTTTGTACTGCTAGATAGATAGGTTAAGAAACAAAAGAGAATTATGCTTACAAAATAATACAAACTTGATCCTTTTTAAGGCATCCAGTGGGATCAGCAGTCCTCATTAGATAGTAATAGAACTAACAGCAATGTCTAACCACTACCTACTATAATAGAACTAAGACTATAATAATGGCTTGACTCTTATGCCATTTTTATTTCCCTAATTACCTTCTTAGTATTTTACCTTTTCAGGGTTTATATATCAGACTTGCATAGATAAAGGCAGAAATGTATACTTCTATTCACACACCAAACAATTTAACTAACAGGATTAAATGAACACAATAACATTCACATATCAGCACAGGTTAATAAGCAAACAAAAGGGCAAAAAAACTAAATATAAACTCACCAGAGCTTTAGGAGTGGTCCGCAGCTGAACAAATTATTGCCAAGTTTGTTCATCAATAAATGTGTACTTGTCCCAAGGCCTTT
The DNA here is from genome assembly GCA_019022655.1 of Acacia acuminata. Lineage (NCBI taxonomy): Eukaryota > Viridiplantae > Streptophyta > Magnoliopsida > Fabales > Fabaceae > Acacia > Acacia acuminata. The sequence continues at coordinate 100,140 of JAFJYI010000437.1, read as the reverse complement.
GGTCAGGCTGAACCTCGGCAAAAATATACTTGTTAGTGAGAGGGTCTTAAACTTCCTCCACCGATCAAGACAATAAGACAATGTCTTGTCTTTCAACTTCTCGTAGTCGGGATAGTGTATGTAAGCCGGATAGTGTCCCAAATAGGTTGCTTTACATTGCCGAAGTCCACATTTTTCCACTCATCGGTCAAGATGCTAACCTTGATTGTGCAAGATAGCCGACAAAACTAGTATATTTGCTTTTATTAGGACCGAAAGATTGCAACTTTTCATCAAACTGAATCTCCACCTTGACCCGAAGTCGACTTAGGGTTACATCCATCATTCTTATGCCTCTTCTCCACGGCGTCAAGGCGGGTACGAGGCACATTGTCGATGAAAGGGTTTGTTCGACTCACACCAAGAATCGGCGTTCCGTGGAACACGAATGGAATCATTTTCACCGTTCATTTTCGAGATAGGAAGAGAGGAATGCCTAAGCAAATGAGAGCGTAACGAGGCTAATGGAACGTGGGCGAGGAAGAGAGGTAATGCAACAGGAAGAGTGGTTTCACAACAAGAAGAGGGGTTTCGAGTTCGACAACGTAAGTCGTAAGATAACGTTTCGTGTGGGCGAGGAAGAGAGGTAATGCAACGTAAGAGTGGTTTCACAACAAGAAGAGGGGTTTCGTGTTTAGAACAACATAAGTCATAAGGAACATTTCGCGCAAAGAAGAATATTTTTGGCGCTTTATTTTTAAGACCGGATGAACTAAAAAGACGTTATTAAATGTTAAGTTTTAAGATCGCCGTTTATTAAACTCCAAACTTAAAAGTAATAAACTATTTAGTACCGGTCAAAATTTATGTCTAGTCTTAAAAGTATAATCTTTAAGACCGTCTCTGTTATATATATCCGGCTTAAAAGTTTATTTAATTTTTTCCTCATGATTTTGGACCGCAGAAAATATAAGTAAGCCTATTCAAGATTTCTCTATAAAGAAATTTGAACTTTTAATTTTTTTAATAACATTTTTAAGACCGTTTGTTTTGTTAAGTGGTCTAAATAATATATTTAAGAATCATTGAAAAAGGATGCGGTCCAAGAAGTTCTTTATATTTACAAAACTGCCACCGGTCATACTATTAAGACCGGTGCGTCATTACTCCGGTCTAAATGAGGCGGTCTTAAAGCCCTTTTTCCACTAGTGTTTCTTGACTGACGAAGCATTAATTACCCCTAGCATTTCCATTTCTCGATTGGAGAGGCATTAATTACCCCTGGCATTTCAATTTCAAAACACCTATATATTCCTATCTCCTCTCTTGTTTCCTCCACACAAACTTCTCAACCTTCTCATCCCTCTATTGCTTCTTCAGTCTTACTAAAGGACTACTATTTCACACAAGCTGAATCATATATGTTGAGGGAGTCAAATTCTAAGCATTCATCCCAAGCTTCAAATATTCTGAGAACGTGTGGACGTAGAGTAAAAATGAAAGGGACAAGATTTAACTATGATGTTGAGGCTCATTCTTGCCAGCGTCAACTTTCAGATATATTTGCCAGTCTTCATTCGTATGTCCCAACGAGCATTTGGGAGCCCAGATATATTTGCCAGTCTTCATCCACCTGGCTTAACTTCAACTAGGATCTCTGAAGAGCTTCTGGGATCTTCATCACACGATGGCCATCTAAAGCTTGTCCAGCGTTAAAGAATCGATCTAGCGACCTCTCCAACTGCTGCTGGAGACTTTGGATGCCAATTATCTGCGGCAAGTTGGGATACCCATGCTGATAGGCGCAAATTCCAAATATTTGTCGTATTTTGTCATTGTATTTCCTTTTTTTAGTCAATTACTCAATTAATTTTTCTCGTAAGAATGTCATGTAAACTATCCAATTGTTAATGGAAAAATACTTTCTATTCTGGGCTAGCTTCATTGTATAACTCAGCTAATTCTCTTTATATTTGAATTATTCAATGTGTTTTTTGAACTTGCGTCCATCCAATACGGGTTGTATTAAAATTAATTGCCCCCTAATCCGGGTTGCATTAAAACTAATTGCCCCTTAACCTGGGTTGTCATCAAAATGAATTTCCCCCAAATCCGGGTTGGCCTCAAAAATAATTGCCCCCAAATCCAGGTTGTCATTAAAAAGTAAAATCTGAATGGACTCCTCCATCACTAATATCAACAGTTATGTATCCATACATGTCATGGGACACAACCGTCACTTTACGTGGATTGGCCATTTCTGCCACCTTCGATATAGTGCGCATTTAATGCTCACGTCATTTCATTTTAGTCATCATCATTTTGTAGGGTTTCAACCCTAATTCTTGGTGTGCATTGACGTCGCGACCCCTGACTTTTCAAATGCACAACTTCTATATATTCCTGCTAACTCCTTCGTCGTACCACTTTACACTCGTGTACACCCTTGTTCTCTCAGAGAATTCGTCTCTTTACCGAAATGCTCTCTCTTTCACAAGTTTTCTTACACTTCTTCAACTCTCAACAGGTACTTTCACTGTTTCCCTTCTTTATTTGTTTTCGTACTATTCTGCCAATTATCTCTGTCATTTCTCATCTTCTTCTTAACTCTCTAGGTAGCCTTCCCATGAGTTTTTAAGCCTTTTTGAGTGCATTTCAGGTATTTCTGGGTGCGTTTCTGGGATTTCTAGGTACGTTTCTAGGATTTCTGGGTACAAAGAATGGCCCGTACTATACCGCACATCTTTAAGCCCAAAAACTCTTCCCCTTTTACCAACTTAGTGACTCAAAATACTGATGTACCCCTGGATATGTTCAGTAGGCCCACCCTTCAAGAGGATAGGAGAATCCTCGAGGATATTTTTAAACCAACAAAGTTCTCATTCTGAGAAACACCTTCAACTAAGAAAAAGGGAAATGACACCTTACTTCGTCAGCCCCAAGGAAGTAGAAGCAAAAGAAAAATCAGAGTATCACCACTTCCAAACCTGGACTAGATCAAAATGCTCCTACCCCGGTTCTGCGAACTCGGGGCCCCACGCCTTGTGACGAGTGCTACCACAAAAGCATTGAGCTCGCTAGGCTAGAGCATTATAGGGAGGCCGACTTACTTTTGGATAAGTACTGGTGTAACATCATTGCTTCAGGTATCTATCACTTTCTGATTTCTACCCTTTTTCTTTATTTTAGGTATAGATGGTTTCGTCTTCGCACTATCCTGACCTATCTGAGACGGAGCAATCCAGTGCATCCGCCTCCCCCAAAATCCCAACCGTTTCAATTCCTGCTGTTAACATTTGTGTGACACGCATTAAAAACACTATGGACCCGGCCGATAGATGTCACATCACTCGGACTCGCTGATGGAGAAGGATACACCATACAGCTACCCCTAGAGGGTGAATCGGTTGCCTCCTGTCAACCAATGGATAAGGATCCTCACTTCTTTTCCCTTTACTGGGATGTTATCACCTACTCAGTGTGAAACTTCCATTCACCGACTTTCAAATAAGCCTTCTGAACCACCTACACCTTGCCCCCACATAACTTCACCCCAATGGCTAGGCATTCGCCATTGCCTTTAAGAATTTATGTGAAGAACTAGATATTGTCTATACCGTTTCAGTTTTTATGTCATTCCTTTCACCAATAGAAACCAATGTCTTTTCTAGAGGTACCACGACATGGTTTGGCTAAACCTCACTGCGAAACATCCGCGATCGCAAGCCTTTCAAACTTTTTATGTACTCGTGGAAGAACTTCAAGCCTGCCTTTATCAAAATTATCACCGAAACCAAGCAAATACCTTGGTTTGTTCAGATCACTCATTCTGGAGAAACTGAGGAAAAATTTCCCCTATATTGGTCTATACACCACTATACTCTTAAGCCCGGAGAATTTGTCCCACAACTTAAAAGTTTTTCTGACGCCGAAGAAATGGCCCAACTAAAACTTGTGAAGCTCGCTGGCTCATTGAAAAACCCTGTGGATCCGGCCAACTACATCCCCACACCGTTGGTTAGAAGACAACCAGCGGCGAGTATGAGAATATATATATACATACCCTGTAGTCTACATACTATGCATTTTTTAACCTTCGCTACTCATAGTAATGACAACTTGCTTCTTATCTTGTAGACCGAGGTATGGGAAGACCAAAATTTATGGGCGTCTTTGTGGCACTTCCTGAGGGTGCCGACAGTGCTCCCAATGCCCCGAACCCGGGTGGCCCCACTGCAGCCACCCAACCAGCTTCCACACAAAAGGTTACAGCTGTTAGAGCCTCTCACAAGCGCTCAGTGCCCAAGGGCGGGTCGAAACGTGGAGAAGGAGCTTCCAAAAGATCAAAAAGGTAAACAAGCCCTGGACAGTCTGACTGCTCCAACTCCAACCCCCAGCTCTCAGACTCAAGCCACTTCGACCCTGTAGTCCGTAAAAACCATTCCCACTCACGCCACACTGTCTGGGGGGATCCTTTAGGAGCACGAGGTAACAAGAGAAGTGTTAGATATTGTTCGTCCTCCTGCCCGATTTCATGCACCCTCCAGCCTTTCAAACGCGGATAAGAAGGAAATCGCCAAGATGGACGTGCAAGGTTACAAAGCCATCTCTCTACTCTGGCCCTATGCGGCCCTCAAAGTCAAATATGCCACGGTCACCGCTCATTTAAGCCATATGACGACAGAAAGGGATAACCTGATCTAAGAGCTTACATCTCTGAAAGACAATGCTAATCTAGCAAAAGTCACCGAGGAGAGGGACCAAGCCAGGGGTGAGCTTCAGGCGTCCCAGGCTGAGTAAAGCAAATTGCAGGGGCGAGCCTGTCCCAGGCTAAGGAAAAACTGACGACAGTAAATTCAGATATTCTCCGTCTGGAGGATGTTCATAACAACAACATGTTGTTCGTGGAAAAGGTGCAAGCCGATGCATCGGTAAGGAATGAAACCATATTGCGTAGCTCTTCGCAAGGTCCCCGTGAATAGCCAGGGTATTACATGCCCCACTATTCCTTTCACCATAATCTCCATCTTGAAGTTATTAAGATGGTTAAGCGGGTCCTGACTCCCATCGTACTTCGGTAATTCTCTCGAGTCCAGACCCTTAGGATAGGTGGCAACCATGATTTCATCTTAAAATTGTCTTGGGATTCTATCTCCGCCGTGTCCTTATGCGCATGTCTTGGGCATGCTAAACGACGAGGGTGTCGCATCATTCTTACTCAAATCCAAGTTCTCGGCCGGTTGCTTTCCTTTGGCCCGAGATAGATCGACATTAGTAACCTGAGGAATGTCTACGTCGACCTCTGTAGCCATCGTATCACTAACCCGGCTAGGTTTGCTAGCATCCCGGCCGATGGTCTGGGCTGGGTTCTCTAGCATCTTTATACGTTCTTCAAGAAATAGTACTTTTCTGGTTTCTTCCTTCCAGAACCTTGTCTCGGTCGTTGGCGACCAAATCCTCCTCTTCATGACTTTCACTGGGTTCTCTAACGTTGGTGTACACAGAGCTCGAAGCCATTACCCGATTTGGGCCAACACCATCCCGTCCTACATTCTGAGTTTGTTTTTCCCTTTGTCCAATTCGCTCTTCCAGCGCTTGCCTTATCAGTCTCTGTTCTTCTTGTTGCCAGATGGCTTTTTGGCGATCCATGTCTTCCCAAATAAGTCGGACATCTTCTTCTCTTTGAAGTCGTTGGCGAGTTTCCATGTTCTCCATTCGTTGGACCAACGAACCCACCATCTTGTGCAGCATTTAAATGTCGGGATGTTCAAGTTGAAACTCAAGAGAAGGGGGAGGAAGATCTTGTTGAACCACTTATTGTCCTTGTTGGACACCTCAACTCGGGTGAGGGGAATTTGCCGTATCCTCTGTTTCACCCTCAGCCCCTGCAACGTGATGAGGATCTGGAGCAACAGAATCTGAATACTAGATCGTTTGTTCCTGGCCCAGCAGTTGTGACTGTTCTTCTAGTAACTGATCCTGCGAGGTGCCTGACTGCGACTCCTAGTGCTTACGGCCATCTTCAGTGGTCGTTTGTAGTTTTATGTGGTTTGGGAATCGAAGTTTATGGATCCCCACGGTCGGCACCAATGTTCTGTAGTAGAACACAAATGTCTAGCCTCAGTAGGCTAGGGGATGTTAATGTAGGATCAAATGGCTCCTCATAGATGCTTATAGGTCAAACACCAAAGAGAATATGATTGCTCATTGATACCTATGAGTAAGATATCAGTGTTGGGATCCGTACATGCAACGGAATTAAAACCTTTTATGAATCCCATCCGAGGATCCATCAATGGTGTTTAGATCAAGGTTTGTTAGAAACCATACCTATGCAAATTGGTGAGTGTCTCCTTCGATCTGGTGGGCTACCTACTCAATCAACAGGAGTGGACTCTGTGAATCCCCTCCCTCTACTGGTATCCACACGAATAGCTTCCAACACGGACGGCAGCATGCTAGCGCCTTCAGTATTTTTGCGTCTCTCCTTTTCTCTCAAGGGTTTTTTTTTTTTTTTTTTTTTGCTTCTCTAATTCATTCGTCATCTTAATACGACTAGATCAATATCTATTTAAAGAGTTTCAAAAACTCTAATGAGTCGTATTAAAACATTCAAAATTAATCTAATTAATCTTGAATTCGAATCAATTAAAACAATGCATTAATTAAAATCTGTCCAACAGATCTAATCAAATGATACTATATCTCAATTTAATTAAATTCGAGATACTATATCTTTATTCAAAAATTAAATCTGAGATACGATATCTCAATTTATTATAGTCATTTAATTTATCGGTCCAGCACCTTGTACTCTTACAAGTGCCTATGATTTTGGTTCGTATCTCCATAGCTCATCAAAGTCATGCGGTCTTATTTCATCTTAGCTCCGCGTAGATGACCAACCGAGGACATTTAGGATAATCTATAAGATATATCCAGGGATAAGTTATCACTATAAACATGCGAATGAAATGATAACTAAATGAAGAACAATGACTTGCCCCTAGAGCATAATTTCCAATAATCAGAGAGCGCTCTCAGATCACTGTGCTACACAGGCGCGGCATTTCCCTAGAGGGGTAGGGTGTGTGCACAATGAGGCTGAATAATAAATGATGGAATAGAGAATGTAGAGAGTGCACCTGGTGGGTAATCTTCTATTTATAGGAATTACCTAGGGTTTCGCTCCCATGACTGTGAATCCATTACTCAGGCAGTGTGAGCCTCCCACATTCTGCAAATGCCTACTCCACTACTTGTACGTTCCTGGATTATAGGCACGATGAGGGGGTAATTAATATTTTACCTGATTAAAGAGGGATCATGTCGTAAATACTATTACTGGGCCGCCTATCTGCTAGGCCCAATATATTGGTCCATAACAATCTCATAGAATAGAAACTATAAATAGTTATGCCTGTTTGAAAAACTCCACCTCGGATGGATGACATTTAACAACCTAGACGCGTTATAAATTCTTAAATATAGTGACTCTGAAAATCAATGCAGGCAAGACTTGTCCATAAATTCAAGGAAAAAAAAAACTTGTCGGTAGAGAAGGAATGTGTATAATGTTAATATATTATTTTTCTTTGGTTAAGACTTAAGAGTATAATCTCTTTCGAGACTTGGAAGGCAAAGAGTTTTCGCACCTCCGAATAAGTGCACTTCTTGAACTTTGAACTTCTGTTCTCTTTTTTATCGGGTGAGACATTGTATTGCCTCAACTAGCAAACAGCTTGTTGGTAATGTGTAGAACATATTTTTTTTTTAAATATAATATATATAAATATAGTATTAATTACATATTTTTAATATATTGAATACTCTTTTTGAAATAATTCATAATAAATATGTAATAAATTATATACGCTAAGTTATTGCTATATATTCCCTCTATCCCTAAATATAAGCATCAAATAACTGCTTTTTATTAGGAAATTAGTTAAAATCAATAAATATGTAAGTATATATATTTTTTCTAACTACACCGTAAATCACAAATATAAATCTCATCCACCTTCTTAATTAATTCAATTCACACAAAATTACTGGTAAAAAAAAAAATATATATATATGCAATACACACACAGTCAAGAAGGGTAAAATTGGGAAAAAAACAATAAATATTGAGACAAAATTGAAACGAAGCTTATATTTTGAGACAGACCATTAATTAATTCAATTCACACAAAATTACTGGTAAAAAAAATGCAATACACACACAGTCAACAAGGGTAAAATTGGAAAAAAATAACAATAAATATTGAGACAAAATTGAAACGAAGCTTATATTTTGAGACAGACCAATTCTCAATTTTAAAGCTTATATTTACGGGACAGAGGGAGTATAATATATAAATATATTGAGATAAATTTTTAATGGGTTATAATACAAATTTATATAATAACATAGTTTTACATGAATAGTAACCAAGTTTCACATATTTATATGTTCGGGCCATCAATATGCTAGAAAAAAACAGGCCACAAACGAGGGGTTGAATCGAGCAAAAATGCAATATCAGAAACTCTTCTGCACGAATGCTCAACCAATTTTCTCAATTTGTAAATGAAATCTGATTTTGCTTTAATAAAGACTATCTTATACTTCAAACACAGTTCTAAACACAAAACTATAGCATGAAATAGACGTTATTGAAATGTAAAGAATTTTTTTCGCCAACTTGAGATGTAAGCAATTAAGGGATAGATAAACTACGAACAATAATTTATACTTCAGCTCTATCCTTGAGCTTATTTTCATTCCTAGAAAATATATTATACTCCATTTAATCTTTAATACAAGGTTTTTTTATACAGTTTAATATAAGATTTAATTAACTAGTTTGAGTATGTAACATCTTTAATTTTTTTCTTGGACAACTTGAAATGTAAACAATTAAAGGACAGATAAACTACGAACAATGATTTATATACTGGCCTTGTTCAACTCTATCCTTGAGCTTACATTCATTCATCAAAATATATTATTCTCCTTTAATCCTTAATATAAGATTTAATTAACTAGTTTGAGTATATAACATCTTAATTTTTGATTTTAAGATTTAATTATAACTAAGTGGGAATTGATAATAAAAAAATGACTAAATTTTTTTTTAAAAAAAGAATAATATACATATAATAGCCACACACACAAAAAAAAGTTAACAAATGGGACTGTGCTTCTTTAGTCAAAGGGGCATGTGGGGGCATTTAATGCTTTGGTCTTTAATAAAAGATTTAATTATAATTAAGAGGGAATTGATAAAAAAAAATGAATAAAGAAAAAAATAATATTTAAAAAATAAAATGAATTTTATACTAGAGCAAAATAATAATAATAATAATAACTAGAGGTGCCGTGCCGGTGCCCCTTTAATCAAATTTTTGTTTTGTTTTGGGGTCAATCCCCGTTTAGTCAAATGGGCATGTGGGGGTATTTAATGCTTTAGTCTTTAATAAAAGATTTAATTATAATTAAGAGGGAATTGATAAAAAAAAAAAAAAAAAATCAATAAAGAAAAATAATAATTTAAAAATAAAATGAATTTTATACTACAGCAAATAATAATAATAATAATAATAATAATAACAACAATTAAAGGTGCCGTGCCCAGTGACCCTTTAGTCTTTTTTTTTTTTTTGGGTCAACCCCCGTTTAGTCAAATGGGCATGTGGGGGTGTTTAATGCTTTAGTCTTTAATAAAAGATGTAATTATAATTAAGAGGGAATTGATAAAAAATAATGAAAAAATAAAAATAAAAATTTAAAAAAATTAATTTTATACTACAAATAATAATAATAATAATAATAATAATAACAACAACTAGAGGTGCCGTGCCCGGTGACCCTTTAATCATTTTTTATTGTTTTTGGTCAGCCCCCGTTTAGTCAAATGGGCATGTGGATGTATTTTTTATTTTTATTTAAAAAAAAAAAAGATTAGCTAAAGGTGTCATGCCCCTTTAGTCAAATGCGCATGTGGGGGTATTTAATGCTATCTCATAAATGAAAGGGTAGAGACTTCAAACGCAGTTTTAAACACAAGAACATGGCATAAAGATTACGTTCTTGAAATGTAAAGAATTTTTTTCTTGGACAACTTGAAATGTAAACAATTAAAGGACAGATAAATTACTACTGGCCTTGTTCAACTCTATCCTTGAGCTTTCATTCATTCATCAAAATATATTATTCTCCTTTAATCCTTAATATAAGATTTAATTTCCTTGAGCTTACATTCATTCATCAAAATATATTATTCTCCTTTAATCCTTAATATAAGATTTAATTAACTAGTTTGAGTATATAACATCCTAATTTTTAATTTTAAGATTTAATTATATTTAAGGGGAACTGATAAAAGAGTGAATTACACACACATATATACATACATGCATACATATATATATATATATATATATATATATATATATATATATATATAAAATACCCCACCTCCAACTACGCACCTGTCAATTAGGGGCATATGGCCCTTAATGTGTGTCTGAGTTATTATATATACCCCACTTGATCAATCATCATTTGCGGAAAATAAAATTTGGTTTACATTGTTGAGCTCGTGGCACTATTTTTCCTTGGTTTCAAATCTAAAGCAAGCTTATAAAATTATTTAGGTAATTAAACTAACTTATTTTCAACAAACTTCTTTCATGAAAATTATTCCACGTATTTTTATCTTTTTAATAAGTGTAATATAATGTTGATTAGTGAAACTTTTTGGGTTAAAATCTTAGGAAATTTTAAGTTTTGACAATAGAAAAACTATGAAAAATGATTTATATACTGTCCTAGTTAAACTCTGTCCTTGAGCTTTTTCATTCCCCAAAAATATATTTTACTCCTTTAATCTTTAATATAAGATTGAATTAACTAGTTTGAGTATGTAACATCCTAATTTTTACTTTTAACATTCAATTATAATCAAGCGGGAATTGATAAGAAAAAATAATAAAGTAAAATAAATAAATGAATTATAAAAAAAAAAAAAAAAAAAACTACTGGGACCGTACCCCTTTAGTCAAACGGGCATGTGGGGGCATTTAATGATCTAGTCTTTAATATAGGATTTAATATAATTAAGAGGGAACTGATAAAAAAAAAAAAAAAAGAATAAAGTAAAAAAATATTAATAACTTAGAAATAAATAAATGATAATAATAACAACTAAAGGCGCTGTGCCACTTGTCAAATGGGCATGTGGGTTATTTAATGCTATCTCATGAAGGAAATAGTAAATACTTTTTTTGCTCGGAAGAAATAGTAAATACTTCAAAAACAGTTTTAAACACAAAAACATGGCACATAATATACGTACTTGAAATGTTAAGATTTTTTTCCCCTATTTTTGGACAACTAATTGAAGGATAGATAAACTACGAACAATGATTTATATACCGAGCTAGTTAAGATCCTTGGGCTCATTCCGTTCCTCAAAAATATATTTTACTCCTTTAGTTCTTAAGATAAGATTTAATTAAGAAGTTTGAATATGTAACATCCAAATTTTTATTTTTAAGATTTAATTATAATTAAGGGAAATTGAAAAAAAAAATTGAATTTCACACACACCCATATTTACTCCCTCTCGTCCTTACTATAAGACACTAACTAATAATTCTCACAAACTAATAAAAATAGTTAAAGTCAATACAGTTGTCTTACAATTTAAGTAACTTCCAATATAATCCCTACTTATTGCACTAAACTCTAATACTATATTAATTATTACTCTTACCCACTACCCTTATTAATTATGGGCATACGTGTAAAAAAATAATTAATGCGTTTTAGAAACAAACAAGTACCTTGTAAAAAGGACTAAATATAATTACTATTTGGTTCGTCATAATAAGGACAAGAGGGAGTACATAATAGGAAAAAAATATTACCTAATGGGGCAGTGAGGATATTTAATACTATCTTGTGAATAAAATGGTAAAGACTTCAAACACAGTTTTAAACACAAACATCGCGTAAAATAGACGTTCTTGAGATGTAAAGATTTTTTTTTTTTTTTTTCTGTGGCTAACTTGAAATGTAAACAATTAAGAGTACGAACAATGATTTATATACTTGCCTTGTTCTGCTCTATCCTTGATCTTACTTTCATAGTTTCATTCCTCAAAAATATATTTTACTCCTTTGGTCTTTCATATAAGATTTATATAACTACTTTAAGTTTGCAACATCCTAATTTTTACTTTTAAGATTTAGTTATTATTAAGCGAAACCGATAAAAAAAAAAAAAAATGAATAAAATAAAAATAAATAAATGAATTATGTGTGTGTGTATAATAACCAAAAATAAAAAAATAAAAAATTAACTAATGGAGCAGTGCTCCTTTAGTCAAACGTTGCATGTGTAGGTATTTAATGCTATCGTATGAATGAAAATAGTGAAGACTTCAAACACAGTTTAAAACACAAAAATATAGCGTAAGATACACGTTCTTGAAATGCAAGGATCATTTTTTTTTTTTTTTTTTTGGGGGGGGAACTTGAAATGGAAACAATTTAGGGATAGATAAACTACAAACAATGATAAATATACTGGCCTAGTTCAGCTCTATCCTTGAGCTTACTCTCATTCCTCAAAAATATATATTATATTCTTTTAATCCTTAATTAAACTTTAATTAACTAGTTTGATATGTAATAACCTAATTTTTACTTTTAGGATTTAATTTAAGGATGCAAGTTTTATGAACTTTGCATTTAATGAGCTGACATCACTTTTTGCTTTTGCTCAAATCTTCATTTCAAGTTCTCTAAACCATCTGAAACTCATTAGCAAATTGATTATACATAGCTAGGAATAGTAATAAGTGATGATAAGAAGTATTAAGATCAAACAAGAAGATTTCACAAATTCAAGCAATTTGATTTTCAAACTTAGCGACACAAACTCGAGTTTGTTTGTCAAACTGAGTTTGTAACTATGCTCAAAAGCCAAACTCGGATTTCCAAATTCTAACTCGAGTTTCCTTCTTCTAGAGAGGAATGTTGTGTTTTGAGTTTGAAGGCACATTTTGAATCATAGAGCAAAACTCGAGTTGATTAGTGAGAAACTCGAGTTTTTGACTTTTATAGTGAAAAACATGTTTAAATCCAAAAGTTATAAACTGAGTTTTCAATGTAAACCGGAGTTTTCAAAACACTGAAATGAGTAAAGCTCTTGGCTTGGCCAAAACTCGAGTTTCCAAATATAAACTCGACTTTTCATTTAAAGTTGAAAACTTTTGAAAACTTTATCCCATGTGAAAACTGGAGTTTTCTAGATAAACTAGAGTTTTCTCAAAGTAGTCAAAACAAGTAAGCTCTCTGTCAAGCCTAAACTCGAGTTTCCAAATACAAACTCGAGTTTTCTCAAAACTTTGGAAAACTTAGAAAACTCTTGCCTAAGTGCAAACTGGAGTTTTCATATCAAAACTGGAGTTTTCTTGGGCTTAAAACATTGGAGGCTCTCTGTATGCCCAAAACTCGAGTTTACCATTGCAAACTGGAGTTTTGTTTACTTTAGAAAATATTGGAGAGTCTCTGTATGGTGCAAACTCGAGTTTATAAATCTAAACTCGAGTTTGTCTCAATGTGAAAAACTTAGAGTGCTCTCTACGTATGTCGAAACTCGAGTTTGTCTATGCAAACTGGAGTTTTCTCAGATCATTAAACTTGAGCTACTCTCTCTCAAGTCCAAAACTCGAGTTTGTCTTTGACAGTAAATTTTTCAACTTACCTAAGACAAACTTCATCTTCTGTTTACAATTGTCGGTTATCATCAAAACACATAGAGAACTAACAAATTTGAGAATATGGTTATATTTTGATGGTTCTAATAAGTGAGAAAATAATTTATGAAAGAAAGAAATGTGATTATAACGATGATTTGAGGAAAAGATAAATTGTTTTCATTTTTCAAAGAAAACTAAAGTGAGCCAAGCATGAGAGTTTAATTTCTTTTTCTTTTTGTTATTGTATTAGTTGGTATTCTTGTTAATTTTATTAACATATAATTATATATTTATTTTAGAGTCAACTTGAATTCTCTCAAGTTTAATTCTTATATCAAGAACTTATGGCAATCACTTTTTAATTTACCTTGCATATTTGTTGAGGTAATTATAAATTCATATTCATACTTGCAAATGATATTAGTATATGTTTTTGTATTTTACATATGAAAAATGGATATATATGAAATGTATGTTGTGAATAAACTTTTTAGTTAAGTGAGCTTAAATTGTTTATCTTGGGGTTATGTGATGTTGATTATGCATGGCATTGAATATTGAATAAGCGGATAAATAATTGATGAGGAAGTTTGTGATGTTGCACTACATATTGAGTGTACAAAATTGTGATGAGATGTAATTGTGGGATGTTCATTCTTTTATACCACCTGCTATAGTCGCCAACGCGCATAGTGGATGACTTTGACATTCTCGAGGTCCTTGATATCAGCCTTCCTTTGGCCAAGGACGTGACACATTGCCAGTCCTATTCAAAGAAAGAGAACCCATGGTCTGATATGACTTCTATAGCCTTTGGCTGGGTTACACCTTTTTATTTGAGAGCTTGGAGTGGTCTTGTTAAAGAGACTAATTCTATTATATATTATAGCTCATCGGTTCTGGTGGTTATAAGGAGGTTTATAAGAATTGTTGAAGGAATTTTATACATATTGAATGGTTTTTTTGAACTACTAATGTTTTTCAAAAACAATTGAAGGATAGATAAACTACGAACAATGTTTTATAAACGGCCTGGTTAAGCTCTAACCTTGAGCTTACTTCCGTTCCTCATAAATATATTTTTATTTTTAGTCCTTGATAATATTTAATTAACAATTTTGAATATGTAACATCCTAATTTTTACTTTTAAGATTTAATTATAAGTAAGAGAAATTGATTTTTTAAAAAATTATATGTGTGTGTGTGTGTAAAATAGCCAAAATAAAAAATAAAAAATTACCTAATGGGGGTGTGCCTCTTTAGTCAAACGGGGCAGGTGGGAGTATTTAAGGCTATCCTATGAATAAAATGGTAAAGACTTCAATACAGTTTTAAATACAAAAATAGCATAAAATAGACGATCTAGAAATGTAAAGAATTTTTTTTTCTGGCCAACTTGAAATGTAAACAATTAAGGGACATATAAACAACGAACAATGATTTATAGGGATGGAAATAGGTTAGGCCCTTTTCAGCGGCCACTACTGCCTGGCTTTGTTTAGGGGCTGGGTCTGGCCTGGCCTATTTGTTAAAAAAGGCTGCCAAGGCCTATTTAACGGCCTATATGTGTAAATAGGCCAGCCTATTTAGTTAAAGCCTGGCTCAGTAAGCCTCGTGCCTGGCCTGTTTATACATCAAATAAATATAATTATATTTATATAATATAACTAAAATAATATTTATTGTTTTTATTTTTATATTCTATTAAAAGCCTACATTTATATGGCTTTTTATAGGCTCAAAGCCTTTTTATGGCCTTCAAAGCCTACAATATGAGGCCTTTTTAAAGGCCTACATTGTAAGTAGGCCTTTAAAAAGGCTTCGTGCCCTACTAAAGCCTTATGAGCGCTCAGCCTCGAGCCTTAAAAAGCCTACATTCAAAGCTTAGGCCCGCGCTCGCCTTTGACCCTCATTACAGCCAGCCTATTTAGCTAAAGCCTAGCTTTCGACCCGGCCTATTTCCATCCCTAATGATTTATATACTGATCATCCTTGTTCAGCTCTATCCTTGATCTTACTTTCATCCTCAAAAATATATTTTATTCCTTTAATCTTTAATATAAGATTTAATTAACTACTTTGAGTATGTAACATCCAACTTTCTACTTTTAAGGTTTAATTAAAATTAAGGGAAATGGATAAAAAATTAACTAAAGTAAACATAAAAAAAATTGAATTATATATTTGTGTGTGTATAATAACAAAAAAAAAAAAATTAATTAATGGAGCCGTGCCCCTTTAGTCAAACGTGGCATGTGGAGGTATTTAATGCTATGTATGAATGAAATAGTAAAGACTTCAAACAAAAAAACATAGCGTAAAATAGATGTCCTTGAAATGTAACGATTTTTTTTTTTTTTTTTAGCCCAACTTGAAATGGTAACAATTTAGGAATAGATAAACTATGAACAATGATTTATATACTGGCCTAGTTCAGCTATATCCTTGAGCTTACTTTTTTCCTCAAAAATATATATTATATTCTTTTAATCTTAATATAAAATTTAATTATATAACAACCTAACTTTTACTTTTGGGATTTAATTATAATTAAGGGGGAATTGATAAATAAAATGAATTATATATATATATAAATAGTGGAAAAAATTAACGAATGGGGCCCTGCCCCTTTAGTCAAACGGGGCATGTGGGGGTATTTAATGCTATCTTACGAATGAGATGATAAAGACCTCAAATACAGTTTTAAACACAAAAACATATCATAAAATAGACATTCTTGAAATGCAAAGATTTTTTTTTTTTTTTTTTTGCCAACTTGAAATGTAAACAATTAAGCGATAAATAAACCACGAACAATGATTTATATACTTTTCCTAGTTCATCTCTATCCTTGAGCTTACTTTCATTCCTAAAAAATATATTATACTCCTTTAATCCTTAATACAAGATTTAATTAACTAGTTTGAGTATGTAACATCCTAATTTTTAATTTTAGGATTTAATTATATTTAAGGGGGAATTGATAAAAGAAATGAATTATATATATATTTATATATATCCATGTATGTATGTATGTAGGTACATACATACGTAAAATACCCCACCCCCAGCTACGCACTCGTCAATTAGGGGCACATGGCCCCTTAATGTGTGTCTAGGTTATTATATATACCCCACTTGATCAATTATCATTTGTGGGGAAAAAATTTGGATTACTTCATTGACCTTGTGGCACTATTTTTCCTTGGTTTCAAATCTAAAGCAAGCTTATAAGATCATTTAGGTAACTAAACTAACTTATTCCATGAAAGACGCTTATTGAAAATTATTTCATGTATGTATGTATACATACGTGTGTAAAAAACCCCATCCCCCATCTACTCACCCGTCAATTAGGGCACATGGCCCCTTAATGCCACTTGATCAATCATCTTTTTTTGGGGGGGAATTGGGTTACTTCATTGACCTCTTGGCACTGTTTTTCCTTGATTTTAAATCTAAGGCAAGCTTATAAGATCATTTAGGTAACTAAACTAACTTATTTTCAACAAACTTCTTTCATGAAAATTATTCCACCTATTTTTATATTTCTAATAAGGGTAATATAGTGTTGATTAATGAAAATGTTGGGGTTAGAATTTTGAGGAGTTTTGAGTTTTGATAATAAATAACTATGAATATGTATAGGATGATTAATAGTTAATTTTTATTAGTTTAGATTTATTAGTTTGTTGTTGTAGGAATTGAAAATTAATTTTCTATTTAAAAGTTTAGGATTTATATCCTATAGGATGTTTCTGTGGATTAATGTGGTGTAAGTTATTTATTTGGATTACTAGAGGTATTATTGAAGGTTTAATAGGTTTAGTTTTGTTAAATCTTGAACTATACAAAATTATTAGTTGGGATTTGATATTTGAGTTAGAGTTTGATATGATTTTGATGATGTAGAGGTTTGAAGAGTTGTTTAATAATTGGGTTATGCTCATATAAGTTCATGTTTTATTGAAAAATTGAGATTTGTGACACTAGGTCTCTTATATCTAAATTTATAATTCATTTTAATTTGTTGGAGGTTATATTGAGGCTTAAATAGATTGTAGTTGATGTTCATAACAAAACGTGAATATTTGTTTTTTTTTTTTTTGGGTGAAACTTTGACTGTAGGAAATTGGGTCTTTTGGATAAATTGAGAATATGATTGTATTTTGATGGTTCTAATAAGTGAAAAAATAATTTATAAAAGAAAGAATGTGATTATAATGATGATTTGAGGAAAAGATAAATTGTTGTCATTTTTCAAAGAAAACTTCAAAGAAAACTAAAGTAAGCCAATCATGGGAGTTTAATTACTTTTTTTTTGGTTATTTTATTAGTTGGTATACTTGTTAATTTTATTAACATATATATATATATATATATATATATTAGAGTCAACTTAAATTTTCTCAAGTTTAATTCTTATGTCAAGAACTTATGGTAGGCACATTTTAATTTACCTTGTATACTTGTTGAGGTAATTATAAATTCATGTTCATATTTGCAAATGATATAAGTATATATTACAGTATTTTACATATGAAAATGTATATATATATATATATATATATATATATGCAATGTATGTTGTGAATAAACTCTTTGGTTAAGTGTGGTTAAATTTTTTATCTTGTGATTATGTGATGTTGATTATGCATGGCATTGAATATTGAATATGAAGATAAATAATTGATGAGGAAGTTTGTGATGTTGCACTGCATATTGAAGTGTACAAAAATGTGATGAGATGTGATTGTAGGATGTTGATTCTTTTATACCACATTCTATAGCCGCCAATGCGCTTATACTACATGCTATAGCTGTCAATGCGCACAGTGGATGGCTTTGACATCCTTGAGGTCCTCGGTATCACCCTTCCTTTGGCCAAGTCACATGACACATTTCCGGTCCTATTCGAAAGAAATGGAACCCATAGTCTGATATGACTTATGTAGCCTTTGACCAGGCCACATACCTCATTATTGGAGAGCTTGGTGTGGTATTGTCAAATAGATGAATCCTATTACGTATTGTAGCCCATGGGTTCTATCAGTGGTTATAAGAAGGTTTATAAGGATTGTTGAAGGAATTGTATGCATATTGAATGGTTCTTTTGAACTACTAATGGTTTTGAAAAACTATTTAGACTTTATGTCATACAAATGTATATTTTGTTCGCTTAACTCTCTTGTAATCATTCCCTGCATACTTGTTAAATTGGAATTATAGTAATGGGGTCCGTGCGATTCACCCCGTCATTATTTATTATGTTTAGGCAAGAGTCTAGGTGCTGCTACCAAGGGAAAAGCGTCTGAGACTTGATTTGATTTATCAATCTTGTATGCCTCATTTAGTTACATGACTAGTCTAATGTATATTGGACCTTTTTGGTATACGTTGCATATTTTGAATATTCTACTACATATTGGGATTTGTACTATGGGCGGAGTCCTTTGATATATTGTTTGTTGTGTCTCGTACTTTATTAAAGGCGGCCTAAATGTTTTTGTGTATGAAATTATTCTAACTATGGTAGTCTTTTGCATTGTTTTTTTCCCTTAATATCGTAATATTACTTAATGCTTTACTAAGTTGTTTAAAATGATTAATGATACGGTAATTATAGGAGGTTGTTTCAAATGGATTAAGGATGTTAATTAAATCAGTTAATATGATATATTTTTTTTTCCTAAAACATCAATCATATTCATTAGTTCCCTTTATTTGATTATTGTTGAGGGAATATTTTAATTTAGCAAAAAAATTGATATACATGAGAAATATAAAGGTTTTACATTTAAGATCAACATCAACTCTCCAATTAAGTCCTACATTAAGGATTGGAGGAGTAATATTTAATCCACTACAAACTATCACAAGTTAATCTAGTTTGTGAAATGCTATAATCTTTCTTTTTTTACAATACGCAAAGAGATATACTCGTGAAATACACCAAGAGATACCATGCACATTCTTGATTTCCTTTTCAAGGGACAACTCACCCTTGATTTGTAATTAGAGACACCATGTCACCCTATGTTTGCAATGAATAATGTAAGAAGATCACTGAATCGAACTTTCTCAAGGGGCATGATGAGTACATTGAACCTCTAATACTCGAATGAATAAATAAAACAGATTTGGCTCATGATGATTTATTTTTTAACCAATATATATCAGCATTTTCAGATCTTCCATGTTTGGTAAAAACAAGTTTGGAGTGTTATATTTATAGATCATTGAGAAATATAGCTGTTAGAAACAAAAATCAACCATATACCCTAGCGAATTTTTTTTCTTGATTCTTAACGTGTTATGTGTGAGGTTGATGCTTTAAACACTAAAACCTCGGACATGATTCATTGATAGACAACTCGATGGCATGATAAGTACTAGAATTTAATTGAAATGTTAAGTTTATATTCATTTTGAATGTTAAACGAAGTTGTTTAGAAAACTCGTTAACACATTAACTCAAATTAAACTGTTTAACACGTCAAACACAGTGAGACGCAAAAGTAAGTTTTTCACAAATAGGCTTGTTAACATGCGAGGATAGAGAAGTTAACTGAATTATATTTTGGTTACTCTTTTCTACACACCAAACACCACATAAGACTTATTTCCACCATGCTGGGAACCTGAATTATGTTACCACTACTACAGATTAGATCATACATTATGGTTATTTTTTACAATACATCACGATTCTGAACCATAACTATCAAAAAAGATTACCTTACATAGCAGTTTTTTATTTTTATTTAACAACTATTAAATAAAGTGGCTTTAATTTTTATTATATATAGTTGTTTTCTATTATTTTTTATTTATTTAGTTTTACGGTTAATATTGATTATATAAGGAACAATGTAATCATTGATAAAACTAATAATATCATTAAATAAAAATTCTATTTATAGTATACAAAATTCAATATATTATAAATAAAAGTAAGTTTAAAAGAAATTAATCACTTAAACACTCTCAAAAGATAGCATTATCTTATAATTTTTCAAATTCTCAAAGAAAATGTATTAATGAAAAAATTCACAATATTCTCAAATGTCTTTTTCCTATATTGTTCATAGATCACATATTAATACTCCATAAGTTCCATTCACATATCCTTTAAGTACAAAAAAATAATATAAATTTGAAAATCAATATATATATATATATATAGAGTAAAAATAAGCAAATATAAAAACTTGAACAAATCTTTGAATATAAATAAGAAAAACCAGAATCTAATAAACATTGAAAATATCAAAACACGAGAAAATCTCTAAACCTGATTCGACAAACTTGGTTTTAAAATATAGATTGAGTTGCTATAGTTTAGGAACATGAGATATTCAAAATTAAGGAATTAGTTGTTAAAATTAGGAGAGAAAAAATGCTACTACCTCCCATCCTAATTATAAGAGCTAGTTGACTTTCTTTGGAGAGATTAAGGAAGCTAAATAAGTTACTTAATCATTTCATTTGTTATGTATATCCTTAGATTATGCATTAGTTTATTAGTCAAATTAATTAGTTTGAAGAAAAAAAAAACAAAAATAAAAATACTCTAAAGTAATTTAATTAGCTTCCTTAATCTTTCCAAAAAAGTCAACTAGATCTTATAATTAGGACCGGAGGGAGTATTGATTTTATTATAATTTTTGTTGATTTATTTAAGTTAAATATAGCAACGTAGGGGACGATAGCAAGCAGCAAAGGAGCGACACTGCTCATCGTCTTCCCCACTGAGAGTTTTGTGTGAGGTTCAGCGTCTACTAGGGTTTGAGAGCGCCTTGTTCTTCAACAGTGCGAGAAAATCAAAGGAGTAGCTGGGATGTCGCATTAGAGAAGAGGAACAATAAGTGTGGATTTGTGAGTACTAGATATTAAATATTACCATCGGAAGAAGGTGTATCCTTTCAAAGGTTCCTGCTTTCTACTTTCCTTTTGACCTTCTCATCCACCAAGAGACGGTCTCCATTGATATCATCCTAATTTACCAGAGGTGAAGAAAAGCATATAAATTGTTAAGGGCATTGCTAGGGTTTGCTCTGCTCGGGTTTGCTTCCTAGCCGGTGCATGGCGATTGAAGGTTGAGAGATTTGCAGGTTTCATGTAGGAGCAGTGCGTACGATCTAGACTTTATAGGATTGGGAGTTGGATGATGAGGACGTGGATGCAGTTCCAGAGGATGAAAATGAAATAACACAGCAACGTAATATGGAAGGTGTTATGGTTTTCTTGTTATCCGAAGGTTTCAAGAAACAAGCCTGGTGTCACTGGAGAGAAACACTTGTGGTTAAAGCCTAGGGAAAGAAATTCACCTTTGATTATTTCCGCACGCGATTGGAAGCAATCTGGGCGAAGAGCGGTTGTGTAACCGTTGTGGTGAATGGCTTCTATATGCTCTTAGCTGAATCTACTTTCAACAGTCTACTATTAATGGCGACATGTGAACTAAGTTACGGAAGAGGGAGGGGCCACATAGAGTACAAATCTTTGGCTAGAAGTTATTCCATAATAGACTTCCTTTGAAGACTTGGATTCGATCTTGGAATGCTAGTGATAGACTATGTCCAGTGTGTCATCAGGAAGAAGAAACTAGCTTACATGCATTTAGAGAATGTCCTATGGTTCGAGTTCTTTGGTTTGAGTTCTTACCTGATGCTCATTTACACTCATTTTTTCATTATGACTAGAATGTTTGGTTAACGGAAAACTAGATGTCTCATGATAAAGAAGCTGGTGGATATTGTTGGAATGCTTTATTCCTTGTTACCTATTGGTTTACTTGGAAATAAAGGAATATCCATCCATAGCCTTGAGGACAGTGGCCATAGCCACAGTCCGTAGTCAATTCTTGAGTTTTTGGAGGATATTAGGAGGGCATCAGTCAGGGTTGAGGTTACAAGCTCTCAGAAGTCTCCTAGTACTGTCAATTGGTCTCATCCTAAAGCGCCTTTCGTGAAGATGAACTTTGATGGGGCATCAAAATGCCTTTCCAAGTAGCGGCATGTGGGTGTTTACTTTGAGATTTCTTTGGTGCATGGCTTACTGGGTTTGCTAAAAGGTCAAGGCAATTGTCTCAGGGCCGGGCAGCGAGTTGGGGAGTTTATAGAGGTCTGGAGATGGCATCGGAGGCAGGTTGGAGGCATGTTGTGGCTGAAAGTGACTGTCAAACAGTCATTGCATTACTTTCCAAAGAAGGTATTGTAGCTTGTGAGTCTCATTTAGTCACTCGAATATGAGCAATTACTCGACGTCAATGCGATATAAGGTTCTGTCACGTTCTAAGGGAAGGGAATCGAGTGGACCGGGTTGGCTAATTTTGCTTTGTCTCATGTGAAGTTTCCCGATGGAGTTCATCTATTTGATCCACCTCCTGGGCTCCACTGGTTTCTCCTAGTTGACTTGATGGCAATAGAGCACTTTAGGCGTGGTTGGGGTCCTTAATCCTTTGTTTTATTTTTCTGGATTTTTCTATCCCTATATATATATATATATAGAGAGAGAGAGAGAGAGAGAGAGAGAGTTAAATGTCGATCGATTGCTTCTTGTCTATATAATTTAGTGTAATCAGAATTATTTTCACTACAATAAAACAACAATAAAAATTTCAGCATTTTACCTTATTGTCTTTTTCATGCCCTATTTGTTTCTCCTTTATTTTTTCTTTGTTTTATCTTCAAATCAATGACCATCATCGTAAATTAGATATCATCTTTTCTCGTGATTCTTCTTCTTAGATAATCGTGAATGACGACCTTGAGCCTCAACTATCAAACTCTCGTTACATTAAAAAAAAAAAACTAAAAACCTTAATTGAAAAATATGAAAGCTTACATAAGGAAGAATCACAAGAGGAAGGAGCTATAAAGTGAAGGCCCATGACAATGCGAGAGGACAAGATTCATAGTAGCAGAGCAAAACCCATAGGGAAAATAGTATGAGACCCACGAGGGTAGCTCAAAAAATGTTTGAGAAGAAGTTAGAAGAGTTGAGTAAAATAATTTTTTTTTCGAATCTTGCCTTATATTAAAGATTATTTAACTATTCTTTGTGAAGAACTATCAAATATTGTCAAATTAATGTTTTCCATAATCCTGCATTCTTATATTTAACAATTTTAGAATCCCACCTTCTTATATTTAACGGTTATCCTTTTTTAACTGTTAAATATTCTTAAAGAATACTTAATGATTCTATGTGAAGAACTATTAAATTTTCTAAAATAATCCTGCATTCTGTTATTTAACAATTTTCAGAATCATGACTTCTTATACTTAACGGTTATCATTTTATCGTTAAGTATTTAGGAATCATACCTTATGTCAATTATTATGATTGTAATGTATTTATTTTTGCGAATTTTGCCTCTTCTATTTAACCATTAAATGTAAGTGTTATATATTTTTTGCACAGACTTAGCCTTGACATACATGAAAGTTCTTCGCTATAACAGTTAAGAATGGAGCATTATATATTCATGACTCTATAATAGTACAAACATATATAGTTTTGCACGCAAATGGGTGAGGATTTTGTGCATTTGTAAATAAGAATTACAACATCTAACATGACTACGGCGTTCAATTCCCTCGCTAACCGGTACCAACTCATCTAAACAGCTTTCATAGCCAGCCCACAATCCCCAGTTTCGTACATCTACCTCGCCTGCAAGGCATGATTTTAAAATCGGAATAATTTCAGTATATCAAAATTTTCAGTCATTTTTCTTATCAATTTTTTCTCTCTACATTTTATTGCTTTAATTGCAGGTTGACTGCCTATCCAATAAGAAGCATTCCCCATGACACCACGTGCATTGATTCCAAGTCAAAACCTGCAAGACTGTTAGGCCAGGAGGTAAAAAACATATGGCCCAGATTTAGGAAGGACACAGAAGAAATAATTTTGGGAAAAAAATATAATATATGCAATCAATTCAGATACTTTTGGGGTAAAATTATAAATTTAAGAAATTGAGGTCTTATATTTAGGATCAAAGTGAACCTTTTATCTAACTCTTGTATTAAAAGAACCAAAGTAGTAACTCTTAAAATGCATGTTACGATGATGGATCTGAACATTTCCAAAGCTTAAATTTAGTTGGCATCAGTTCGTTCCCCCAATAAAAGGACCTATCTTTTTGTGCTAATCTCTCAGATCATTTTAGAATAGTCTCTAAAGATTTCTCCACTCTAGGAGATGCAAAAATTGTTGACAGCAGAATCGGTAAGTGTTGAGTTAAAATTCATTCTAAGTTGTTGACAGCTGTAGCTAAAAATTGTTAGCAGCAGAATCAATAATTGAATAAAAACTAATTAAACGCAATGTTTATGACATTCAAATTAGTCCAGATAGGTCATTTAGATTTCGTTTCTAAGTTGGTGGGTGAGTTACTTCAGTCCTAAATGTAATGCTACAAGCAACTAACTTCACTATTTTTTTAACCATTGTAATATAGCTATTTAGCTCCTAATAATTAGAAACTATTCACGTTCTCAAAGCCATAACATTATATGGACTCTCTCTAGTCTTCTTTATAAGAGCTTGAAATTTAAATTGTCTTAGTTCTTTGGGTAAAGGTGGAAATATGCACATATGCTTTACCCCCAAGATCGTCCAGCATCAATTTTTTTTTTTTTTTTTTTTTTTTTTTTGTGCGCGCAAAAATGCCTATGTCAAAGTGGAGCAAAATTCCCACTTTCCGTTAATTAACCAAATGTTCGTTGGAGTAATTGTGGCTTCTGCTTCTTTCTCTTGGAGAAATACAGCGATTGAGCATATCGGGCATAACAATGATCTCGGGTACTGAGAAGAAGCAGGATTAATTCAAGATCACCCTAAATATGAACTTTCTGAATGTGCGTCGCCCACAGTTTTGGACAAAATATCTCAAAAGGTCAATAAACATAAAAATGGTGTACCCAAGAAGAAGCAAAGAAACGTTTTTATATTACAGCAATTAAAATCATCGTCCCAAAAGAAAAGGCAGAAATAAAATCAGAAAAATAAATATTTTTTACAGTCACTAGTTTCTGAAAGCTCCAAGTCAAATGAAGAGATTATCAACTCTCCAATAAAAGAAAACAAAAACGAGGCAGTATTCTTCACAATTGAACTTCACTATATCAAGAGCATATATGGAAATGAAAATCGAAAGTCATCTATAGGGGAAGAAACTATGATCGAAATAAATCTTACCGGCCACACACCGAGAGAGAAAGCGAGAGCAAAACCAAAGGTTGTTAGATCTCGACAACAAAAGAAGTGGCTAAATAAAGCTTCAACCTAATGAAGTATCGATTATGTAGGAGAAAAGAATATAGTTTAGATTCCATTTGATTTTTTCAGTTTCTTGTTCTAGATACCTAGATCCGGGGAAGTGTTTCATTTTCGAGCGAACTCATGCTCGTCTCATTTTCTCACTGCTGATGCATTCCTAGCGACTGTAATTATGATCCCTTCCTGAAATCTGATCGTCATTCCCTTTTGTCTCGTTAGTTCTAACGGACGTTTGGTTAATTAATGGCAGGTGGGATTTTTGCTCCATTTTCTTAACTATATAAGGCACTTTTACACCCAAAAAAAGCATTTGACGTTGGGTCTTGAAGGATAAAGCATATGTATATTTTTATACCTTTACCCTAATTTTTTGTATAAGATTCTAATTAGAGTTTTTGAGCTTTGATGTGTTTTTACCATTTTTCCCCTTAGTTATTTTATAAGATTCTACTTAGAGTTTTTGTGCATTTGATGTTTTTTACCATTTTGCCCCTAGTTGATCTCTCATTTCTCTATTATCTCTCCTCATCATTTCTTCATACTGGATTCTTTTTTATATTTTCTCTCATTACTACACTATTTTTCTTTTAATTGCGCCCTTATAAATAAGGGGGAAGTGCATTTCTGAATTTTATTACTTTTAACATATTTTAATTAATTTCTTAAATTGCATAATTTGGTTATCAAGCTCTTATAAAATAGACCAGAGGAAGTGTTAGTTTTTCCTAGGTTTATTCAGAAGCGAACCTCCAACCATCAAGTTGTTAAAAATAAACTATTATATAAGTCAAGTAGTTCTATGCAAATGTTCTCTACAATCCTCCATGCTTCTTTGAAGTAGCACTATGGATCCGAATAAACATCTTCAGCCTCAAGGCCATGATCATCCAAAGAAACCTCCTTCTCCACCCCAAAATCGTGCACCAAAAATCTCACCTACTGAAAAAGCTACTAATGAAGCAGATGGTATTCCATCCCAACAGTCTAAAGAAGTCCGTGATACAAAACAAAGTCTGGAGTCCACTTCTCCTTCTCCATCCCAAAATCTTGCAACAAAAATCCTACCTACTGAAAAAGCTACAAATGAAGCAGATCAAGTCCGTGTTAAAATACCAAGTCTGCAGTCCAATTTTTGTTCGAATCCATCGTCTCTTGCACCACAAAAACTTACAGAAAACCGTATTCAAACTCAATATAGTATACAGTCCTTAATTTCTCCAAATGAAAAAGCTACTCTCCCGAAACAGCCTACAGAAGTCCTTACTCGAACCCCAACTATCAAAGATGTGTATGATAGTAACGCTGCCCTTCAAAATGAGTGCAAGATGAAACCTCCCAATAAAAGCAAAGAAAATGCACGCTCTGAACACGAGCACGATGCACGCTCTGAAGATAAGAACTCTCAAAACTCCAAAAGATCCTAAGCATTATGATCGTGACTCGTTTCTTGCCATTATCAGGTTAATTATTCTTCTTTTTCTCTAGAAAAACGTAATTATTGCACGCTTTTTTCATTATTTGTTATGAATTTTTTTATTATTATATACAGTCAATAAGGTCTATACACACACACACATATATTCTGTTGAAGAAACTATTGAATATTTGTTAAAAATATATTTTTAACATCAAGAAGTTAACTATGAACCTAAAAAACTAAATGATCAAGTATGATGGTCTCTCTTGATCAGCTTGAGTATATGAGTAGTCGTCCTATTCATTTTATATTTAGCTCATTATCAACTCCATTTTGGTTTTTCATTTCAAGGGACAGTGTTACGTTGATGGAGGGCCCCAGATATTGAAGTGAGATGATGGCCTGAAAAGAATTCATAACGCAATTGAGCTCACGCACGTGTGCTTCAATGAATCGATCTCCTTTAATTGATCTGTTGCTCCTTTTTGTGTGACATAATTAGTGATCTAAGATTTATTGTTTTCATCTTCCAAATTTACCTAGGAATTAACCAGTACTTTGAGCTATTGGTATCAAGTCAATGGTTGTGCGGCCTATACTGGCAATAAGTTTGTTTTGCTTGTGTGAGATAGCAGGTTTGATCTTTAAGTTGTTTTAGCTTATGCTATGATCACAAGTCTAGAAGGAGTGTCTATCCCAAAAGACTAGCATATTGGGTGAGATAGTTGATGGATGTCCTAATTTGTATGATGTAATAACTGATCTAAGATGTATTTTTTACCTTCATGCATGTGTTCAATTGTATCCATCTTCCAAATAAACTTATGAACAAATAATTTATCAAGTCAATGGTTGTGTGGCTTATAGTGGCACCAAATTCGTCCTACCAGTGGCAGATCGCGCAGGTTTGATGTTACTTGCTTTAAGTTGTTTTAGCTTATATTATTATCACAATTTCAAAGGAAGAGTCTATCCTATTGAGTGGAAGAGTCTCTTGAACTTATAAATCACGTCATACTTTACACTATATGTGAAACTTCAATGCACCCCATTCGAGAGCTAATGTCCAGGCTAGCGACTCCACACCATATGACTTCACTTAGCTCTTATCCGTATGAAGACTTCATTAGAGGCCCTATTAATCAACTTCGACCTCTCAATAGGAACACCTTTGTCATGAGTATAAATTTAAAGGAAGTGTCAAGTCCCAAAAGACCCGTACGTTTTGGTAAGCCCCTTGGACTTATAAAACGAACTTTTCACTCCCCCAAATGAGACTTACAAACATCAGGCAGCCGTACATGTAAAGTATGGTTGATAAGTTCAAGGAGCATTCCAACTCAATAGACTAGTCTTTTAGAATTGGATTCTCCCTTTAAATAAGTACTCTTAACAAAGGTGCTTTAATTGACAAGTCATTGTTCACAATAAGGGTATCCATAGAGTATTCTGAGCAATAGGAGGTTGAATGAAGTGCGTGCAGTACCGGTAGAGATGTCAGCTCCCAAATTAAACAAGGGCAATTCCCTTGCAAAAATATGCTTAACTAATAATGAAGGAAGTGAAGTATTTGATATAGTTAATTTGACTTATGATCGTTATCAACGAAGGATAAAATTGTACATGACAATTATATTATATCCATTGAAATTCTAAAGTGACAATAATTTTTCAAAAAACTAAAACTTCGTTTGCATGTGCACGTGAGCGATATTTATAGTAAAATATTAATTGTGCTTGATCCGGCTTCATCGGGGAGGAGACAAGAGAAGAAAAGAAGAGATAAAAAATTGACGATCTTCCACAAGAAGAAATTGGTTGGGGTGGCACGTGCGCGTTGCAACGGACGAAGAGAACTACAAATAATGATCTGCATCTAGATTCTAGACTATCTTTTTAAGCTTCGTTTTTATGCGTACGTACGTGTGCGTGTGTGACTTCTGGTAAAACAGTAATTATTCAACTATCAGACTTCTGCATGAAAAGTCTCATAAGAAGGACAGGAGGGAGTAATAGTTTTTCCTGGCTAGGCTAATTCAGAAGCGAACCTTCAACCATCAACTTGTTCAAGAGAAATTATCATATATGTGTGTGTGTATATATAGACAAACACACACACAAATAGCCACAAGTTGTAATAACCTAAGAAAAATAACCCAAAAAAAAAAAAAACCCCGAAAGTCGCTTCTTTAGTTCTCCACCTTTCAAACTTCCTCCACTAACTTGTTCTTTCTCTTAGATTTGCACGTCCCTATAGTTAGTAGATAGAAAAGTGAGGTGAGATTCGGGGGAATCTCAACAATATATTATAAAATCAATATATAATGTGCAATGGTAATGAACTAAACATCAAATAACCAAGTATGAACACTTTACAAGCAAATATACATGGCCATGGCACAAACTCAAACAAGGATACTACATGTTCAAAGGCTTAACTACGGCATACATGACAATAAACATGTAAGCAACCAAGCACAAACTATACAAACGAGTAAGTTTTACTACCTCCTGAAGCTTTCTTACAATCTTACTCCCTTTGTACAAATCAAATCCAAAAGAATTTACACATATAGGCTGTTCAATACATGTGATCTTTCTTCGTTCTCTATGCATATATAGCTGGCTATTGGAAATTATGCCCTAGGGGCAATTCATTGTACTTTAAATGTTGTTGTTATTTAAAGTATTTCTCCATTTTATTATCATATCATTTGCATGTTTATTATGATAACTGTATCCTTGGATGTATCATAAAGATTGTCCTAAATGTCTTTGGTCGGTCATCCATGTGGGAGCAAAGATGAAATAAGACCGGTATGACATTGATGAGGTATGGAGATACGAATAAAAGTCATAGGCACTTGTAAGAGTATAAGGTGCTAGACCGACCCATTATGAGAAAGCTGCATGGATTAAGTCATAAGTTTATCTCATGTATAACTACATCACAATGCCCTTTGACCTGAGATCATCATGGATTCCTACATGAGAGTCGTTGATCTTTGACCTAGTCAAAAGTCACCTTTGACTGGGTGATGATAAAGGCTTCGATTGGGATTAGTGGTTTTCATGCAGAGAAATCTACATGAATGATCAAAATGGGATTATATTTGTCCCTCACATTTGTAGAGAAATATTACTAGGCTCCTCGATGAGTAAGTCTGAGAAATGTATGGTCATACTACGATGGAAAGAAGTTTCCATTTCAATTATTAGACTACTCAAGAATCGAGAAAGTAATGGTCAAGAGTAGGAAGATGACACTATCCATACTTCATCCTTGACCAAATTATCGTGTGACAAAAGAGACGTGGCATGATTGTATGTTAGGTTGCATCGTATCATCAATCCTCATATGAATTGGGTGGTCGTAATGTCTTGCTAGAGGCCACTTGCGACTTGTGGGCTGGTACAGTATTGGCCTGCTACCAATCTCATGTGGGTATACAGGGTCGCACACAAGAATGGCCCAACACAAGCAATAATGTCCAGATTCATTGAATCTTATATATGTCTAAGATTTAATGAATACAACATTTAATCTAGGATGGATATATATATAACTTCGAAAATAATAATAATATTATGTAGTATTTAACTAATTTGATAAATTAAATAACTAAAATAAATAGAGATATCGTATCTTAGATTTAATTTTCGAAGAGAGATATCGTATCTCGATTTAATTAAATAGATAGATATCCGATGAGCACAAATCGTACAATGTTTTCCTTATACTTTATGATTGAATTGAATGTTAAATACAAGCTTAACTACAGATAATCTAAGCAAAAAGGCATACATTCATGATATAGGGACTGAAGAATAGAAATCATTTGCATATGCTAAGAATGAAACAATTTACATGGTTTTTAAAGAAGAATGTATAGCAGAAGCCGATATGATGCTATAGCATTCTGACAGCGAGTCGAAGTGCAATACAAGGCATCACAAATTCTATAGCAAAGTAAAGGACGCAATGCAATGCGGTATGTTTTCTGACCTTTTTACCCAGATGATTTTAGGAATAAAAGAAAAGGGCACTACTGATAGTTAGGTTGCTGATATAACGGAATAGAAGATGCGAAGCATCGGAACTAACAGATTTGGAGAATCCCGCAAAATCAACAAAAGCAATCTACTCGGATCTAGAGATACAATAAATCCCGACGGATTAGGAAAGGCCCAACTCGCTGTAACTTACGACGCAAGAAAAGCCTGATTATAAAAGGAAACAGCGGAGCCAACCCTAGGAGAGTCAGAGAGCCTAGAACAAGATTCTATCTTTCGGCAGACTCAAGAGAAGAGTGAGAGATTTCACAAGAGCACGAGATTTCTAGGACAACCCAGCATCCTTCATTGCAGTACGACGGAACGAAGAAGACGTGGAGTGGTGACGTGACAGGGCTTCGACCACGCCGTTGGAAATTCCGTCAAAGCTTTCTGTTTTCCCTTTTTATCTTTGTTTTCTCGATCATGGGTCATTCTGTTAGTGTCTGTTTTGTGTGTCCCTCGTCAATCATGAACTGATTTTCATATGGCCGGACGAGGATGAGTCTTTAAGTTGTTGAATGAACCCAGTTGCAAGTTCTTAATTCAATAAATTTGGTTTGCTTATCAGTGTTTTAATTACTAGTCGGTTAACGGAAGTTAAGGGCTAGATTTGTGGCCTCAGCTTACTGGCAAGGAGTTGAGGTTAGACCTCTAAGAAACATTGTTTGCTAGGCAGCCCGTGCACGGCTTGACCTATTATTGTAGGCTTCAGGAATGAGTCTACCTCTCATAACCATAACACTCTGAGCGTAGCACAGATCTTACTAGAAAGTTGCCATAGGAATATGGAAGGAGTATAGTTAGCATCATATGTATTGAACGCGGAAGCTTCGGTAGACTGTAGAGGTGGGTTAACCAAATAACTTTGTAATTAGTAGCTATGCTGTAGCAATTGCGGAAGCTGTGCAGTATAGATGCTATAGCATTGGGTAGGACAACTGGGGGATTGATGCACTTAAGGGTGATTCTGAGTCCAGCCTAACCTCCTACTGATGTCTTCTCACGTTTAAAGTCATTCTGTTTACTTTTGCTAGTAGCATAATCACAACAACCTCTCATCCCAATATATTTACTTTCGCTTGCACAACTATCATAGCAACGCGCGTCACTCTTTGGTATCTCAGTCTTTGTCGGACGATACTCTACTTACACTTTATTACTTGTTCGACTGGTTCACTTGCCATCAAGGAAATCGACCAACAATATCATATCTCTGATTTAATTTATAAAGATAACTTAAATAAGATGGCTTTTAATTTGGATTAAATAAATAGATTAGATTAGATTTGTTGGGCAGATTTAATTAATGTTATTTTAATCCAAATTCGAATTTCAAAATCAATTAAGATTAATTTTGAATATTTTAATACGACCCATTAGGGTTTGGAAAAACCCTATAAGATAATGATCAAGTTGTATTAAAAAAATGAGGAGAGCCACAAAAAAAGAAAAACCCTAGAGAAGAGACGCAAAAACTCAAGGCGCTACCACGCGCCATCCGTGTTGGAGTCTTTGTTTCGATGTGGATACTAGTAGAAGGAGTTGATTCGCTCGGTTGGCACCTGGTGATCGTATCGAACAAGACGCACATGAATACGAAAGGTACAGTTCTGACTACCCTGGTTAAACGCTGTTGATAGATCATCCTATGGGATTCGTAATTTATTGGATAAATTTCTTCCACTGCGTGTACGAATCCCAACAGTGGCATTAGAGCTAGATCAACTGTGCATTTAAATTGGGTTTATACATGTGATTATATGTAGGATATATATGCTTAACCGATTTTTGTATGCATTTAAATCGAAAGTTCACGGCCGTTTCGTGTAGTTTTGAAGCGCTCAGATCAGATGAATCAGACGACATTCAGAAACGTCGGTCACATTCGCGCGTCGTTCACGTTTGGAAACGTTGATCATGCTCGTGTCTCATGCTTAACCAATTATGAAGTTTGATTTTGCCTCTAGTCAAATAATACGTGCCTCGAGTTATATGCTTCAATGTTTAAATGTTTTTCACTTTGCTACCTTGAGGTAAATGTGCTTTGACTTGGACTTAAAAAATGCTGAAAAGGCTTGCTCAAGGTAAATTGAATATGCCTCAAGTTATCCAATTCAATTGTTTCAAACTCTTTTTCGCACCATGAGGTGCCTCGAGTCATTTATTTAAATGCCTCAAGGTAATTAGTTTATTGTTCAAATTATTGTTGGTCTCTACGAATTGTGTGCCTCAAGGCATTTTATAAATGCCTCATGTCACCATGCCTCAAGGCATTTTACAAATGCCTCAGGTCATGATGACTCTAAGCAACCCTCCAGAGACTTCTTTGTGATAAACTCTTCTTGCCTCTAGGCAATAAGTCATTTGTCTCAAGGCATGTGGCTCAAGGCACTCACTTTATGACTCTAGGCATTTCTCTTTAACTCAAGGCATCTAATGGCAATCTCGTTATTTTTCTTAAATTGATTTATGCCTCTAGTCATCTCATAATTACCTCCAGGCAATATGACTGTAGGCATTCTATTCTTGACTCAAGGAAAATCTTCTTACATTTTTACAACTAACGTCTTTTATATGATTTTTGCCTCAAGTCATTCAAGCTTACCTCTAGTCATTTAATAATTGCCTCAAGGCAACTTGATTCAAGGCATCTAATACATGACTCAAGGCAAAATATTTTCAACATGAAAATTCAAACGATTTATTCTTACCTCAAGTCAATTAAAATGCCTCCAGTCAATATGCCTAGAGGCATTTTTTTAAACTAGAGTCATATCTTTCTATTTTCCAAAATCACCGTCCTCGAAAAAATCTAAATCAACTGATTATAATTTTATTTTTTCAAATCATTACTCATTTATATTCTTAATTGCTTTTAATCAGTTTGCTAAATGAGTTTCAAATGATTAAATCCCAGATTAACAACAAATTATTGTAAAGTGATTTATGTGTCAGAATGCATTAAATTCTCTTTGCATATCGAGACGCAATCGCAGCAACCATACCTCTAAGCATTCGAAAGATCTTCTTGCTATTCCTATCTCATAATAAACGCTATTTCATAACGGGCAAAACAGAAGGAATGAAAGAATGTGGTGATGGTACAAATCCACCTGGATCATTAACGGCGAAAATGTTAACCAAGCTTCATCTATCTAACGGCTATATTGAAAAGTCACAACGGTTTTCTTCAAGCTTCACCAACGGTCATTAATTGCAACATCTATAAATACCAGAAGCTTTGAATTCGCCAACACCCGAAACATTGTACATTCAATTTTGTATTATTACAATCAACTGTTCCATTTAATATCTTCGGATATTTAGTGCTCTTCAGTGTTTATCATTTATCTACTCAGTGAGGAGTTAAACACTATTTGATTATTTGTTTATCAGTTAAATCTTAAGGTTGTGGAACCTTAAGTGTGGGTGTACAATCACAACTTATAAGGGGGAGTGAGTCCTAGTGAAAGGACCATCTCGAGTATGTTGGGATCCGTACACGCAGTGGAATTAAAAACTTTTACGAATCCCATCCGAGGATCCACGAACGGTGTTTATATCAAGGTTCGTTAGAAACCATACCTATGCGAATTGGTGAGCGTCTCTTTCGAATTTGATCATGTGGGCTACCTACTCGATCACCAGGAGCCAAACCATACCTAAGTTTGGAATGAACCCAGTTGTTAGTTCTTAATTTAATATGCAACTGCCGTAGTATGTCAAGGAATTTCTAAAATTGTTTCTCTTGACCTTGCTTCTGTAGTCTTTGTGGGAAAGGCGGGGGTTGCTTTAGCTTCTTTGAAGACCTAAGATCACGATTATGTTGTGATGATGATGTTGTAGCATTCCTTGTTGGGTGTTGCACGTGATCATCTAGTGCGACAAGTGGAGGCAATGTCGCGGTGTTGATATCCTATTCAGGTCATAACAGTCATGGGTGCTTCTGCTCATCTTCAAGGAATTGTTCTGTACTTTCTTGTCCTTCCTTCAATTTCCCAAATTTCGGGTTAGCAACAACCGTAGGTTGCTTGGTTACTCTCATGGGCTCCAAACTCTTGCTGCTTCGGAGCTCTATTAGCTTGACTTCCTCTTTTCCTTGGACTCTGGGGACTTTAGTGTCACTGGGCAGAGATCCTGAGGGTCTATTATTGAGGGCAGTAGCTAGTTGTCCCACTTGGTTTTCAAGGTTTCTCAGGGTTACTTGCTGATTTTGAATGATTGCATCGTTCTTTGCCATATATTCGTTCAGAAGGGTCAACATAGAGTGCTCCGGTTAAAGTCACCGCTTCCGTTGTCGTGCTTTTGGGTGGGTTTGATGTTCCTTTTGGGTATTGTGGGCCTGATGATTGTCCTGTTGCTTGTTGACCTTGAGAACTCCATGAAAAATTGGGATGCTGCCTCCATCCAGGATTGTATGTATTAAAGTACGGATTGTTGCTGTTACTGCCTCTGTTAAAGTTGTTGACAAAGTTAACTGATCCAGGGTTGGCCGAGCACTGAGAGTAGGGGTGCTCTCCGCCACAGTACACACAAGCTACCTGAGATGGTTGTAGTGATCTGTTGCTTGATGGAAGGGTCAGTCCTTTCATCATATTGGTTAGAGATGATACTTGAGCTATGAGAGCAGTCATAACATCCAATTCATGTATCCAGCAATAGTTCAGGAGGATGTAGCTCTGTCTACTTGCCACTAATGACTGTTCATAGCCATGTGCTCCAATAAATTGTGGACCTCTTCATAAGACTTCATTAGGATGTAACCTTCAGATGAGGCATCTATAATTGATTGTGTTTGTCCATCAAGACCTCTGTAGAATGTTTCTAACTGAACCCAATCGCAAAATCATCGCGTGGGCACCTTCGAGGAGGCCTTTGAATCTGTCCCGACTTCATAGGTAGATTCACTAGACTTTTGTTGGAAGCTGGTGATGTCCCCTTTGAGTTGAGCGTTCTTAGTAGGTGGAAAAAAATTGAGCAAGAACTTACTCCCCAGATCATTCTAGGAGGTGATGGATTGGCTGGTAAGTTGTTAAGTCACGTCCGAGCCTTGTCCCTAAGCGAGAATGGGAATAATTTAATCCAGATGGCATCGGGCGTGACTCCTGGAATGACGAATGAATCACACACCTCCATGAAGGCTTTGAGATGTAAGTAAGGATCTTCATATGGGACTCCTCCAAATTTTCCGGCCGCATTCAGTATCTGAATCATGACACCCTTGATTTCAAAGTGTCATGCATTAGAGGTCGATGGTGTGATAGCCGAATTCAACTTGTTTAGATCTGGAATCCTGAATTTCATGATGGCCTTGTTCACATCTGGATTTGGGGGTGGAGGGATCTGATTGTCCCTGTTTATTACTATCAGCTCTCATCGATCTTGCTCGTGATTAACAGGTATATCCGCCATGCTTGCTGAGTCAAAAGGTTGACTTCTTCGCTTCTACTTCCTGCACCTTTGCTTGTAAGTGCATCCGATTTCTGGATCGTAAGGCTCTAGGTTTGCTGAAGGCGAGTTGCGCATGCACTACAGAATGCACCTGAAAATCAAGAACATGGAAAGAGTGAGCTTTATTGGATAAATCACAACTATTAAGCAAAAAGGGCGTCGCCACTAAAGGTATCTACAGTCCTCGGCGATGGCGCCAAAAACTTGTTGGTCGATTTCCTTGATGGCAAGTGAACCAGTCAAACAAGTAATAAAGAGTAAGTAGAGTATCGTCCCACAGAGACTAGATAACAAATGAGGACACCAGATTGCAAAATAGTTGTGTTTGAAAAGAGAATAAATTTGAGTTGGTTGAGAGCTTTTATGACTATACTAATAAACAAGAAAGTAAACAGAGGTAAGAAGATATTAGTAAGAAAATAGGCTAAGCTCAGAATCATTCTTAAGCATATCAATCCCCCAGTTGTTTCACACATTGCTATAGCATTTACACCACACACTTCCGCAATGCTACAACATAGATACTAATTACAATGCTATTCAAATAACCTACCACTAGAGTCTATCAAGCTTCCGTCGATACATGTTATACTAACTTTACTTCTCCCATATGGCTATGGCGATTTTCTAGTTAGATTAACATTACAAAGCAAGGTGTTATAGTTATGAGCGGTAGACCCATTCCTAAGCCTACAATAATAGGTCAAGCTTTGCACCAGCCTGCCTAGCAATCACTGTTTCTCAGAGGTTTAACCCCGACTCCCTTCCAGTAAGCTGAGGCCACTAATCTAGCCCTTAGCTTCTGCTAATCAACAAGGTAATTAATTTATTGATAAGCAAACTGATTTATTGAATTAAGAACTAACAACTGGGTTCATTCCAAACTTAAGAAATCATCATCGCTCAGCCATAGGAAATTTAGTTCATGACTGACGAGGAAACACAAAACAGATAACAACAAAATGACCCAAGATCAAAAGATTAAAATGAAAGAAAATAGAAAGCTTGACGAAGTTTTGACGACGTGAAAGAAGCCCTATCACGTCACTACTCCACATCTTCTTCTCTTCATCTTACTGCAAGGAAGTGTTAGTTATGATTAGTTTTGATGATGTCTTATTTTGATGCCATTATCCAGAGCAAAATGTTTGTATCATATACATTGACTAACTACCTTGTTTAATGTAGATTAGTTCAAGTTAAATCATTGAGAATAATCAAGAAGAAGAAAAGAGACTAAAGAATGAAGAACTTGTACAATATAATGGGAAAATCAACATTCAAGTTATTGTGATACTGGAAGTCTCTATGATCAAGCGGAAGTTGGAATAGCTTAATTCGGAGTCAAATTAAGCTATCTGAAGCATCAGCATGAATAGTATACCGTATACATGAATAGTGCCATACGGTATGAACAGTGTCGTACAGATCCATGGCAAAATCGTAATTATGCTGAAGTTTAGTTTAATGGCATAATCGTAATTATGCTGAAATTCAATTTCGGTGGCAAAGTTGTAATTTTGCTGACTTCCCATTTATGACTCGAGTCATTCCATATGACTCCAGTCATCTCATGTCAGAAAGTATTGAGGAAATATTCAGCAAGTATTCAGGAAGTACTCAAGATTGAATACTCAGGTATGATCAAGATTAAAGCCTCTGGTATAACTGAATTATAGGAATACACAAGTATTGAGTTTTGCTACCCGAGTATTAATGAAGGAAATGCACATCTGTTCTAAATGGATACTCAAGTATGCTGAAAGTAATCAGAAAGTATTCCGAAAGTTTTGCGAAAGTATTCAAGAAGTATGCGGCATCAGCTGGCACGAATCATCTCTGCAACAATACTTGAATATGAACAATTGCAATATCTCTGGCTTACCTGAACTGCTGGATACTCGAGTATTGGAGATTGGCTACTCGAGTATTGAACTGAATCAAGCATCAGGTATAACTGAAGCACCAGGATACTCGAGTATTGGTTATTGACTACTCGAGTATATATCAGAATGAAGGATCTGTCAGGAGTCTTTGCAAGAGGATACTCGAGTATATAAAAATGGATACTCGAGTATGGTATATCAGCAGATATATCAGTAAACATGAATCATCTGCAACTTCATCCGAATGATTTGATTAATTGTTTATATCATCCTATACATCATTCAACATTATCTGTGATATCATTAATCATCTTCTTGAGTGATTTTCAGATGATTAACCAATGTTTGAATTTTGATGAGCTGTAACTCACCGAGAGAGACGCCGAACAGAGACAACGCACAGAACCCAATCAAGGCTAGCCCATTCTACCAAACGCACCAAATCAATATTTAATGTTGTCATTTGTCCGAGAGCACGTGAACGACAACTTTTAAGGTTACCCAACTAAGCGGACACTCGATTGAGGTTAAGTGAAAGGCGCGGATGTTCAAATCTCTCAACAGACATATTATATTCAAACAAATAGATTCAAATCCTTCAACGGTCCTTGATCTTCAACAAGTATAAATACTCAAGGATTGAATTCATCAAAGGCGAACACAGAGACACAAGCTTACATCTTCAATATGTCAATACTCTGATATTCACTTACTCTCTGTTCTCAATGCTTACATAGTTTACCGTAGAGAGTGAGATGATCTTGAATTGTACTTCAGTGTTTATTTATTCACTTCTGTGAGAGAAGATTTCTTTGTAAACATTTTATCTGAGAGATACTCAAGATTGGGTGATCTTGAGTGGGAAACACGCTGTGTTGATTACAACTTGTAAGGGGTGTGGAGTCTGAGAGTGAGTAGACCATCTTTCGTTTACAGAGTGTGTAATCAAGCGGGTGTATCAATTACAACTTGTAAGGGGAGTGGAGTCTGAGAGTGAGTAGACCATCCTTCGTTTACAGAGTGTGTAATCAAGCGGGTGTATCAATTACAACTTGTAAGGGGGAGTGGAGTCTGAAAGTGAGAGGACCATCCTTCGTTTACAGAGTGTGTGATTGTTCTTGAAAGATAGTGGAATCCCGGGTGTTCTAGGGACTGGACGTAGGTCAACGATTTTGGACCGAACCAGTATAAATCACAGTTTGCATATTATCTTCCCTAAACTCTATATTTCCAGTATATGATTATTTGAATATCTAACTGTTGATTAAGAAGTTGCGAAAAGATTTTCAAAGTTTCTACAATTTTATCAGACACCTAATTCACCCCCCTCTTAAGTGATAGCCAGGTCTAACAAGAAGGATGCTGGGTTCTCCTAGAGTTTTCGTGCCTTGTGACTTCTCTTTCTCTTCTTTCGAGTTTGGCCGTATGGATAGGATTAGACTCTCAGCAACTCGACCTCCTCTAGGGTTGGCTTGCTGTTTCCTTATATAATCAAGCGTTCTTGCGGCGTAAATTCCAGGAGCTGGGCCTTATATTGCACTTTGATAAGATGTCATGATGCTATAGCATAGTATCAGCTTTGCTATACGTTCTTCTCATAAAACCCCGTAACTTGTTCTTTCTTAGCACATGTTTAGGATGTAAATGGTTTTTACCCTTCAGTTCTCTATATAATGAATTAATGCGTTTTTGCTTAGATTGATTGCAGTTAAGCTCCTATTTACCATACAATTTAGTCATAAAAAACAGGCAAAACATGGCACAATTAGTGCTTATCATAGACGCCCCTAAGGTTAATAATGCCAGGCAAGACCATACACAGATCTCGGACTCAGCGCCTATGAAGGATATGGAGCCTGTGGGAAGCCAGGGTCCTTCCAACGAAGATGCGACACCGTTATCACAAAATATTTCAGGGTCTTGTGTGAAAGGATATGACGGTGACATAATTCCGAGTCCTTTTGAGGAGATCATGACCGCCACTTATCCCAAAGGCTTGGAGTTAAGGGACTTGCCAAAATACAACGGGAGTCAAGACCTGCAAGTTCATATTAGTAATTTTAAAATAGAAATCATGGTAAAGGGCTTTGTAGGTCCTGTTATACCTTGACGGTTTGCAGGGACTTTGCGAGGAGCAGTGCAGATTTGGTTCAATTCCCTACCGTCAAACTTTATCCAAGATATGAAGAGCCTAGAGAAGAAGTTTCTGTTGAATTTTGGTACTAGCAGAAAGCAACTGAAAATCAAGTTCCGACTCGACCTAATGAAGCAAGCACCAGGAGAAACTTTGCAAAAATATTTGGAGCGTTTTAAGGATACAGCCTTGCAGGTACCCGGGTTGATGGAGGACGTGCATCTACATTGTGCCATAGCCGGTTTGGATAGCTCGTCTCACCCGAAAAAGTCAATTATGAAACGTCATCCGGACACACTGGCAGATTTTCGAGACTGATCTAAGCAATACTTAGAATTAGAGCAGATGGAGATGGTAAGCCCTCGGGGAAAGAGTCCGACCGTGAGGGAAAAAGAGAAGCCCAGAAGTTTTTCCAAAGGAAAGGAGGAACCAAGCGATCGAGATGCAAATTCGGTAGGAGAGTTTCGGATATCGACACCGAGGAAGAGAGGTAGTTCGATAGCAAGGTATGAAAATTACATCCCGTTGAATGTATTGCGAGCATGAGTCTGGAAGGAGGTGGCTTAGACGAAGATGAAGAAAGTGGAGTGACCTCGGCCCTTTTTCAGCCGACCAGGAGCATACCCATCCCGATATTGTGCATTTCATGATGGCCTAAGACATACCACAGACGAGTGTTATCACCTCCGAGATATTATAGAGAAGCTATTCAGGGGGGAAGCTGCGGCAATACGTGGTAGAAGCTTTGGGACAGAAAAGCAAGTGCAAGGAACCAAGCCGCAATGAGAGTCCTTCTCGAGAGAAAAAGAAGATAGGCGAGAAAAGAAAGAAAGCTGAAAAAGATGATGAGGAATATTCGGAGGCCAACTTTGAGTGTAATTGAATGACCGTTAGGTTACATTAATTATGGGCTTATTGATGGGCAAGTTTTGTAAGAATGGCAATGCCTTCCTTCAATCAATGATATTTTAACTTTTTTCCAATTGAAGATTTGCGGAGATAATGACTAAAACGTACTCCTTTGGGATACGGTAACGCCCACCTAAAGGTTAAAACATGCTCCTCCGGGACATGGTAACACCGAGAGAATGGCTAAAATGTACTCCTCCAGGATACAATAACGCCCACCTAAAGGTTAAAACGCGTTCCTCTGGGACGCGGTAACATCGAGAGAATGGCTAAAACGTACTCCTCCGGGATATAGTAACGCCTGCCAAAAGGTTAAAGCGCACTCCTCTGGGATGTGATAAGACCGAGATAATGGTTAGATTGTAC
This sequence comes from Acacia acuminata, assembly GCA_019022655.1. Classification (NCBI taxonomy): domain Eukaryota; kingdom Viridiplantae; phylum Streptophyta; class Magnoliopsida; order Fabales; family Fabaceae; genus Acacia; species Acacia acuminata. Next base: position 57,889 of record JAFJYI010000437.1, on the reverse strand, counting down.
TCCTTCGAGATACGGTAACAACCCACAGGCTAACACGCATTCCTTCGGGATACGGTAAAGCCAAGATTTTGGCTAACACGCACTCCTCCGAGATGTAGTAACGCCCACATAGTGGTTGATACGTGCTTCTTTTAGAACATGGTAAAACCGACGAAGCCCCTGTGGCTATGATGCATCAAAGCTTAAGGTAGTAAAGTTAGCCATCACAATGACCCTGATCAAGTTAGAATGTTTAGAGTTCGGTGGCAACGCTGAACCTAGATATGTGATGAATGGCTTACTCCTGGCTGATTTTTGGTAAGACTACTCAGGAGGGTATACTACCCATGGGTGGTCCCAGACCCATATTTTGCGCAATGATTTTATGACTTTGGCCTAGTCATTACATAAAACTTGGACGAGTTTCGAAGGCGGAACCCAGTTACACTGATTATAGTTAAAATATGAGTTCCATATGGAATGAACCCCTATGACAGAGACAAAGACGGATCCATTTACACCGAATCTAGTTAAAACTCGAGGCTCCACGTACAATTCCGTATTGGGTTAAATGTATCCCAGCAGCCCAGGGACCTGAACTATTGAGCTGGGGGCAACAGAATGGACGACAAATTGAAAAGTCTAAAATTGAGGAGTGACAAATGGCATGCCACTTCAAAAATAATTTCATGATATGCAACGATAACGATGCAGAAGCTAACTTGGGAGGATGTTCTAAGTAAAAGAGACACAATCGTACTAAACAATATTACAAGAAAAGTAAGTATTTACGCATTAAAACTTGAAGCCTTTACACGGTATTTTTGCGTAACAATTACGGGTTGCCAACCTAAGAAAGAGTTACAATATCAGGAGCCCTAGAACCCTGGGAGAAGGAGTAAAAGCTAATGCGGGGAGAAATCAAAACAAAAAAATGACAGATAAATGAAATCCCTTAATAATAGGCAAGCTTCAGCTAATCACCAAACGAGGAAAGCCGCCAAAGGTATCCCAGATGAAAGGCTAACAGAAGGATCCACGGGCCTTGATGCACTTCTTCATCCTCGTTTCCCCCTTGATTTCCCTCAGAATGGCTTCCAGAAATGGTCTCGGGGGAGGGAAAGAGTAGGACTATCTTGTTGCCTTTAATAATAGACATACAGTCCATTCCGAAGGTTCTGAGGTTAACTTCAGGGTTCAGAAGGAAAATTTGCGCCAGAGCATTCTCAAAATATTCCTCAACAGACTTCACTATCGCTGCATCCTTTTTCACAATCGTGGCATTAGGGGCGTCTAAGGAATTTCGGCAGCCACGCAACTGAGCTTGAAGTGTCTTTTGCTCTTGTAGCAATCATCCTATAATGGACTTATCCTTAGCATGAGCCTCTTGAAATTCGCGTAGTTGATAGACAGCTTTGTTCAAGTCCGTTCTGGTGGTTTTTGCTTCTTGTTGTTACTTATTCCTAGCTGTCTCGACAGCTTTCACTTGCTTCAGGGCATCTGATTTGATAGCCTTTATGAGGGCCTTTTGTTCTTCCACTTCCGACTTCATTTTTTGAAATTTGGCATCCCAAGCAGCATATTGCGCATTCACAGCAATCAAGGCTTGAGCCAAGCCGGTAAACTGTAAGGAGCACTGCTCCAAATCTTTGATCTTCTGAACCTCAGCATCGCCACACTTGACTGGCTTAAAGAAGCGTCGGGGAGGACAGATAGCACGGCAAAGATCAGATGGGCGAGTGATCCCAAACAACTCCATAGGAGAGCCCCGGGTTTGGCAGAGGCGGAGGAGAACAACTTGTGGAAGGCAGAAGGATAGGAACCTTTGCGGCAGGCACTTGCATAATAGTAGGTTCTTTGGATTTCTCGGAGGTCATGGACCAACCTTTGTTTTCTTAGCCGGATTCAATTGGCTACCCTCCTTAATACCTAGGGTATCGGATGATTGGTCGACCCTCTTCTTGGCTCCATGTTTGACAAGGCCGAGATTAGCCAGGGCAATGGCAAAGGTGGGAAGTTGCGTCGCTGGAGGTAGACCCATCGCTGGACCTGTAAAGTGAAAGTGGAAGGTTAGCCTATTATTTCAAAATCAATTGATGTGTAAACGACATGAGATGAACAAGTGTCCATACCCGTGACTGGTTGTTTTTTGGTCCGAGGTTTGGAGAGCCAATCGGCCAAGTTCAATGGACCGTGTTCTATGACATGATGCTCTAGAATGGATATTATTTTAATATCAGCATTAGACAGTTTGGAAGGTGGAATATCACCTAGAGGGGGGGTGAATGGGTGATTATGAAATTCTTTCGCTAATTGCTCAAGAACACTTAAGAGAGAGGCAGAGAGAAGAACAATGAACACAAGAGGTTATACTGGTTCGGTCCAACTCTTAACCTACGTCCAAATCCCCGAAACACTCGGGATTTCACTATCTCCAAACTTGATTACGTACTCGAATCTCAAGTAATCCTCTCACTAGGACTTACTCCTATTTACAAGTTGTAACCAAATGACCGTGGACACAATTACACGCTCGTAAACAAAGGATGATCCTTTCACTCTCAGACTCACTTCCCCTTACAAGTTGTAATTGATACACCCACACTCAAGATACCTCTATCTTGAGATTTGAACGAATTGTAAAACAAATGATAAAACTCTCTCACAGAGTAGATGAATGATAAACACTGAAGCACAATAATATCCACAGATATATACAGAATATAAATTGAACGCTTTGATTGCTTTGTCTGTGTATGTGTCGGTTCACCGCCTGGTGAATTCAAACCTTTGGGCTTTTATACTAGTTGAAGCTTGAGGACCGTTGAAGGATTTGATTCTGTCATTTTAATGTTTGAATATGACCGTTGAGACTCTTGAATATATCCGTTAGACGATGATGCATTCGTTGAGGATTTCTTCGTTTAGTACTTAGGTGGAAGGCACAGAGTTGACATTCTCTTTCATTCTTTCTGTTGTATCCGTTGTGAGATGGCATTAAATGCAAAGTGGAAGAATATCAGAGTAGGCTTTACTAGTTCAGAATATCGGTCTCTGAGAATATCACGATTTAGGTAGTAGCATTTAATGACTCTGACAGCTGAGATTGCTTAATTCAAATGTGTCGGTAATCTATGTCTAAATCATCTGAAACTCATGAATAAATCGGTTAAAATCATTTGGTAAACATGATAAGTAATGATCAGAAGAACTAATAATCCATTCAGTGATTTATGAATCTCGTTGACGGTGATTTCAAAAATAGTGTGATATTGCTCGAGCAATGATCCATGCTTGCTCGAGCAAGCTCCTTTGAAAAGCAAGGAAAATGCACTTTGGCCGCTGATGCTCGAGCAGGAAAAATCCTTTGCTCGAGCATGAATATATCATGCTCGGGCAAGCCCTTAAGAATCAGTTTAAATCACTTCAGGACTGCTGTTGCTCGAGCACGTTGATCGAGCATGATCTATATCATGCTCGGGCAAGCTCCTTCTGAAACTGGTGGAAGTGCATCAGCATCGCTGTTGCTCGAGCATGCTCCCAAACCTTGCTCGAGCAAGCTTCTTTGATTCAATTGAAAATGCTTGGAACATGCTGATGCTCGAGTAAGATTTTTCTTCTACTCGAGCATGGTGCTCGAGCAAGCCATTTTTTCTACTCGAGCATGCCTCTTCCAATTTGACATTTTCTTGCTTGTTACACAGATGCTCGGGCAGGCCACATTCTTTGCTCAAGCAAACTTCCTAATTTATTCTCTGCTTCTTCTTGGCTCAAGGCAATAATTTAGCTCAACATGAATTGTTATTTGTTCAAGTAGACTGCCTTCGAATGTCAAACTCTTGGTTGCCATATATTATGTTCTTGTGCAAAAATCAGATTTTCAAGAAACAATTACGTTGATAGCAATTTCCAGCGAGCATAACGTCTTCGGTAAAGCTTCAATTTTGGCAAACCACCCATCCTCATAAAGCTCTTCAAGTATTCTTTCTATATCAATAAGAATCAGTCCCAAACTCCTTGTATTTCATCGGTTATCGTAGAATGAATGTAGGCTGTTCTTAATCAACGCTGATTGCAACGTCTTGAACATACTGTCAACTTCAAAAAATCATAACTCCTTCAATTTATCTTATTTTTCTGTTTTCTTGATGCTTTTGAAAATTTATTTGAGTCTAGTTTCCAATGCCACCAATTTCAGCTCAATCGGATTTTTCGTTTGTGAGATATCCTCAAAATACCGAAGCTTGGTCTGGATTGTGACGGTGACTTTTGTGCCAACTTGAAAAACTCATATCTCCCTCATATGGACTCCTTTGGACATGAATGTTATATCCAAATGACATATTGGATGTCTAGTTTCATATGCCACTATTTTCGCATCAATCCGATTCCTGGTTTGGGAGATATCATCGATTTACCGGAGATAGCCAGAAACAGAGCTGAACAGAGTGTGCTGAAGGACAACCTTGCTCGAGCAAGGGTGATTTTCTTGCTCGAGCAAGAGCGGATTTTGGCTAAAAAATGTGTTTGCTCGAGCATGGCTCCTCTTGTTGCTTGAGCAAGGTACTGTTTGGGCGAAAAATGGGCTGGAAACATGTTGCTCGAGCATGGAAATATTTATGCTCGAGCAAGGCACTGTTTAGGTGAGAAAAAATGCTGAAATTGCATTATGGCCCCAAAACAAACTAGTATTCTTCCAGAAGCTTGAACTTACTTATTTTAACTCCGAATTGATCTGTTCCACCTTCTATTTGATCATAGGAACTTGAATATTGATATTCCCATAATATTCAACAAGTTATTCTTTCTTCAAACTCGAGCTCGAAATTACATAAATGCCCTCCAACAAACCGAAATTTATTCGGAAGCTTGAACTTGCTTGTTTTAATTCGAATTGAGCCGTTCCAACTTCTATTTGATCACGTAACCTTGAATATTGATATTTCCATGATATTTAACAAGTTCTACTTTGTTCAAACTCCATTCTTGATCATTCTCCATAATTTAATTTGGACTAACCTATAATAAACAAAGTAGTTAGTCAATGTATATGATATAAAATTTTTGCTCTAGATAATGACATCAATATAAGACATCATCAAAACTATTCAGAACTAACAAGTTTGTCGGTAGGAAATTCAAAGTCAAATAAGGAAAGTTTATAATGATCATAAGTCCAATACAGGGGGAATTTTTCCTCCACCGCCCCGGATTTAGCGATTTCAAGAAACCAAGGAAGCCTTTTAGTCTCGGCGGCTACCTTAAAAAAGGCAAATTTAAAGTTTTCAAATGAATGAACCAATGGTTTAAAAAGGGGGCGATCATGGATACTCTGAATAGAGGTCCAGTCCTTCCTAGACGGGGTATTATTTTCGACATCCTCAGAAGTTTGTTGAACCTCAAAGAAATAGAAAAAGATAGGGATGATATAGGTCAACTTTTCGGCATGGTAGAACTTCTCAAACGCTACGGCAAATGCCCAACCTCTAGGATGAAGCTGAGAAGGAGCAAGGTGTAGATGGTTTAGGAGATTGATTTGAAAATCGGTCAACAGGAAGCAAATACCGAGCCGAGAAATGCAATCCTGACAAAAGAAGAAGAAATGAGGTTCATTCTCTTTAGTTCGACAGCAGGAGACAGACTCTTCCGACTTCGGCAGGCAAATAAAATAGTCTTCTCCATTACAGAGACCTATCTCGACAAGTTCCTCGAAGGTCATTGTGTTTTTAATTCTTAGCACTTCCTCGGTGACCCAGGGGTTTGGAATTTTTGAATCCACGATGGAACCTGCAGAACCTTTTTCCTTAGTCATGGGTCATTTTACACGGCTAGGAGATGAGCTCATTTATACCTATATGAAAAAAGGATAAAAGTCAAAAACAGAAGCAATACCTGAGGTAAAAGAATTGGTATGCAGAAAATCGAAAGCTGGTAGGCTCGGATAGCTTGGGTTGACGTGAGACGGGACACTTTGTGTCAGGGATCTATGTCGGCATGTGGTTAAAACCTTTTGAACCTTTTTCGGGCGAGATTCTGATTCGGTTCCGTTGAAATGATAAGTAGAATTATGAGGAGCCGGGATAGGGGTGTTAAGAGTCTAGCCATGGTTTGAAGGAAGGTCGAGGGAAGAGTTAGGAATGATAGTGTTTTACTTATTAGACATGCGCGGTCGGGTCTGGCGTCTAGGGTTATTCCCACTCTCTTGAGGATTGTGACATAATGAGTCTTGTTCTTCTTCAAAACAAGGCATTGTCCAAGCCCAGCATTTGAGCCCACCTGGGAGGATTCGGAGTGTTTCTATACCCCTTTCGGAAGGGGACTACCATACATGTTTGAAGTTGGAGGATTATTGGTGTTCATAGGCACCTAGAGCAAAGAGTCAGGATAAAGGAGGAAGGAATTCATGGAATGAAGGCAAATGGGTTACGACAATCGCAAATAAACACGAAAATTTGAAACCTCACCCATAAATCACGAAAGTACGGAAAGCAACCCGAAAAAATTCGAAAGCTTAAATAAAAGCGAGTGAACTCAAAGGCTCTAAAATGACTCAGACCAAATATTGGGCAATTGCTAGTAAGTTGGTCATCACTGTCATCTAATACCACCACATTTTATCAGAAAGAACGAAGGAATGGGTGGTACCAGAATGCCAAGAACATTTAGCAAAACTGGAAAGTTCAAAATGTCTACCAAGAGATGCCAGAAAATAAGAAGAATAAAGGAGGATGGCAACCAAAGTAGAATGAAAGGCACAAGCAGCAAAGAAAATACCTAGTCGATGAAATGACAGAGAAGGCTAAAGTTTGGCTAGAAAAGAGCTATATGGAAGCAAGGGACCCTGTATGAGAGTGCAGAAAAAATTCTGAGCATAAAGTGGTAAGAAGAAGGCGAGAGTGGGAATATATAGACATTGTGAATTTGAAAAGCCGGGATTCGCAACGCCAAGTATGGAGCAAATTAGGCTTAAAATCTCATAAAGGTTAATTATGGTAAGTATGAAATGATGTGAGCATTAAATGAGCACGAAAAACAAAGACGGCGGGAGTGGATGCATGGCCACTCAGGGAAAGATGGCGGTTATACGCTGCGATGCGAGTAAGCAAATAGCCACCACGCTCAGTAAGCGGTCAAGCTTGTTCGTAGACCGCCATGTTTGCATGATACCTATTGGTCGATTTTCTTGATGGCAAGTGAACCAGTCAAACAAGTAATAAAGTGTAAGTAGAGTATCGTCCTACAGAGACTGAGATACCAAGGTGTGACGCGCGATTGCTATGATAGTTGTGTTAGCAGAAAATAAATATATTGGGTTGAGAAGTTGTTGAGATTATGCTACTAGCAAACGTAGACAGAATAACTTTGAAACGTGAGAAGATATCAGTAAGAGGTTAGGCTGGACTCAGAATCACCCTTAAGTGCATCAATCCCCCGGTTGCTCTACCCAATGCTATAGCATCTATACTGTACAGCTTCTGCAATTGCTACAACATAGCTACTAACTGCAAAGCTTTTTGGTTAACCCACCACTATAATCTACCGAAGCTTCCACGTTCGATACATATGACGCTAACTATACTCCTTCCATATTCCTATGGCAACTTTCTAGTCAGATCTGCTGTATGCTCAGGCTGTTATGGTTATGAGAGTTAGACCCATTCCTGAAGGCTACAATAATACGTCAAGCCGTGTACGGGCTGCCTAGGAAACACTGTTTCTCACAGGTCTAACCCCAACTCATTGTCAGTAAGCTGAGGCCACAGATCTAGCCCTTAACTTCCGTTAATCGACTAGTAATTAAAACATTGATAAGCAAACCAAATTTATTAATTAAGAACTGCAACTGGGTTCATTCAACAACTTAAGGACTCATGCTCCTCCAGCCATATGAAAATCAGTTCATGACTGACGAGGGACACACAAAATAGACACTAACAGAATGACCCATGATCGAGCAAACAAAGATAAAAAGGGAAAACAGAAAGCTTTGGCGGAATTTCCAACGGCGTGGTCGAGGTCCTGTCACGTCACCACTCCATATCTTCTTCATTCCGTCGTACTGCAGGGAAGGATGCTAGGTTGTCCTAGAAATCTCGTGCTCTTGTGAAATCTCTCACTCTTCTCTTGAGTCTGCTGAAAGATAGAATCTTGTTCTAGGGCTCTCCGACTCCCCTAGGGTTGGCTCCGCTGTTTCCTTTTATAATCAGGCCTTTCTTGCGGCGTAAGTTACAGTGAGCTGGGCCTTTCCTAATCCGTCGGGATTTGTTGTATCTCTAGATCTGAGTAGATTGCTTCTGTTGATTCTGCGGGATTCTCCAAATCTGTTAGTTCTGATCTTCCACATCTTCTATTCCGTTATATCAGCAACCTAACTGTCAGTAGTGCCTTTTTCTTTTATTCCTGAAATCATCTGGGTAAAAAGGTCAGAAAACATACCGCATAGCATTGCATCCTTTACTTTGCTATAGCATTCGTGATGCCTTGTATTGCACTTTGACTCGCTGTCATAATGCTATAGCATCGTATCAGCTCTGCTATACGTTCTTCTTTAAAAACCTTGCAAATTGTTCCATTCTTACCACATGCAAATGATTTCTAATCTGCAGTCCCTATGTCATGAATGTGTGCCTTTTTGCTTAGATTATCTGCAGTTACGCTTGTGTTTAACATTCAATTCAATCAATAAGTATAGGGAAAACATGGTACGATTTGCGCTCATCAATACCCCAGATCGAGGCGATTCGAATTTATAACATCGACAGGCGAGGTATAATTACAAATATAGTCCCGATCATCATGATAGCGAATGAATAACTAGAAAAGCTAAGGCCGGAAGTCGGTAAAATAAATTGAAGCATGTGGGAAGAAATCAGAAGACTCAAATAAATAAAAGCGGACGTGCAAAGTACCGAGATAGGTGACCAGTCAATCTTGGCGGCTCGAAACCCGAACTTCGAGCTTGGGGAAATTGCATATCGAATACGTCGGAGGCGGCCACTACGCATGGAAAGGGGATTTTACGTTGTGATGATAGAAAAGGATTTGATTGTATCACATTCTTACATGAGTGGACAAGAATCTGCAATGTGCAAATTATACAAAGAGAAGCTAGCGCCGGACAGAAAGTATTTTTCCATTAGTAATTGAATGGCTTACATGACATTCATACAAGAAAGTAAACTGAGTTATTGACTCGAAAAGGAAAATGCAAAGCCAAAATACAGCGGATATTCAGAATTTGGAAATTGTTAATGTTGACTTCTCAACTTGTCACAGATAATTGGCATCCAAAGTCATCGGTACTAATCGATAAGTTCGCAACATAAACTCTTTAGAGCTGGACAAGCTTCAGATGGTCATCATGTGGTGAAGGTCTCAGAGGAACCCCAGAGATCCCAGTTGAAGTTGAGCCAGGTGGATGAAGACTGGCAAATATATCTGGGTTCCCAGGTGTTCGTTGAGCCGTACAAATGAAGACTGTCAAATATATCTGAAGCAGGAGGCTGGCAAGAAAGAGCCTTGGCACTATGATAAATTTTTTCTGCTTCACCTTTACTTTGTGCCCCCATGCTCCCAGAGTGCTTGAAGTTTGGGATGAATGGGTAAAGCCTGACTCCTTCGACATGTATGGTTCAATTCATTGGAAACAGCAGTCCATCAGTAAGATTGAAGAAGTAGCAGAGAGTGGAGAAGGTTGAGAAGTTTGTGAGGAGGAAGTAAGAAGAGGAAACATGAATATATAGGCATTTTAAATCCGAAACGCCAAGGATAATTAATGCCTCTTCAATCGAAAAATGAATCCTCTTCTAGAAAGTGCAATAATGATTGGAATGATAAGACGCAGACATTAAATATGTACAAAAACCAGAGAAACGCTAGGGTTGGCTATTACATGGAAATGGCGATTACATACCCCAATGTGGGCAAGCGAACAGCTACTACTATCCTTGGAAGGTCATGCCTATTCATACCAGTAGGCTTTAATGATAACCTAGATTGGGGGCAACACGTGGTAAGAGCTCATAACATCGGTTATGGTTGAGTCTCAGTTGTCAATACAAATCTCGGTCATCAAAAAAGCTGAATGAATGGTTGAAGAAAACTAACCTGTCATTCATGACGGGGGCAAGAAGGAAAATTCGGATTCAAGGAATCCCAGAGTTAGCGGTTAAACTTAAACTTCGATTCATGAAATCAGATTTAGTCGGTAAACTAATCTCGGCAGCTCAGAGACCTGAACTTCCAAGCTTGGGGGCAACTGTTATGGATCCATATATCGGGCCCTGATATGGGGCCAGCTCAACACATATACACCATTTCAGAAGCCTTCCTTAAGATGGAGAAACACTAATCACCCTATAATCAAGGCGTTAATCCCGGCAATACAGGTAGTGGAGCAAGGATACGTCAGGTAGTGGAGTAGACATTTGTAGAACGTGGAGATGCATGTTGCCTGAGGAGCGGATGCCCAGCCATCAAGACGAAACCCTAGGTAGTCTCTATAAATAGGAGATTACCTACAAGGTGCACACATTCGATTCATATCCTTTTACTATTCGATTACACGTGCACACACCCCACCCCCTTTGACTAATCGCCATTCTTGTGTAGCACAGTGATCATCTGATATTCTTTGGTGTCTTCCTCATAGGCACCACTGAACACTCATCCTCTCTCTAGTATTATCTCCCACATACCTCGGAGAGTTTTACAGATCTCATATAAACTATACACTAACCATCTGTGGTTAGACAGATGGTTAGACATTTGTTTCTAGAATAGAACATCACATTAAGCCCAAAATAAAGCAAAAGGCCTATACTAACTCCAAGAGTTCATTTTAACCCTTGAAGGTTGAGTTATTTATCATTGGCCTTAATAAAAGTCATTTTCACCCTTTGTACCAAATTTCTAGAATTTAACCACAACTTTGACAAATCATATCTCATTGCACAAGTGTCCAAATGAAATGGTTCCAAAGCTATGCAATCATTTATTGAGTCTATTTTCAAGGAAAAAATACCAATTTATGATGTTTGTTTATTCTAAGTAATTGCAATTTTTTTGGTCCTTCTTAATAAATATTTTTCCTTCAGGTCCTTCACTCTAATTTTCCCAAAAAATAAAGAAATTTGTCTTTCTTTTACCATTTGATTAAAATAAAAACACTTAATTTTAGTTGAATTTAATTGGATAAACCCGACTTTGAATTTCTTTAAGTGAAAATTTTGTAACTAACTAATTGCGGACATGTAAAAGGGACTAAGAGATGGAAAATATGAGTACTTGATTAGAATTTATGGCATTCAATCAATGATATTTTAACATTTATAAAATTTTATTAAAAGTGATTTGCTAAAAAAATTGGAGGAATGATGGATTACTTGAATGGGATGAAATGACAAAGCATTTAAAGGTCATATTAACGTTAAAGTGTCGTCATATGTTACCAAGAAATTAAGGGAGGCTAGAAATACTCCATGAAATTTCTAATAAAATATACTCTTTTTTATATTAAATACTCCCTCCTATCCTAATTATATGACATATTTAACCAATTTTTGAGAGATTAACGAAAGAAGTTAAATTAGTTAATTTTACTCATTTTCCTAAAATGCCCATATATAAATTTTTAATGACATAAGTAAAAGTGAATCAACGCTCTTGCCACTTATATCTCGACCTAGGATTTTCTTTCCCACACGCTATCTAATTGAAATAATGGTTTTGCTATATATACATATGTGTGTGTATATATGTATACATATAGATATACATACATACATATATATGTGTATGTACCTATATCTACACACATATGTATACATACACACACATATAGCCACACACAAAGATATATGTATATGTGTGTGCTTATATATGTACACACACACACACACATATTGATAGATAGACACACACATATACATATATGTACACAAACACATGTGTGTATAAATATATTTGTGTGTAGACACACACATATATACATACTGTTCGGTTGTAAGAACACAGTGTCTAACCACAATAGGTTAGTGTATGGTTAATATAGGATCGAATGCTATCTCTGGGATATAAGTGACTAACACCAAAGGGATGACGGTTCTGTGATGTCTATAAGGAAGACACCAAAGAATATCAGGTCATCACTGTGCTACACGAGAATGGCGATGAGTCAAAGGGGATGGGGTGTGTGCACAGTGAAGCAGAATAGTAAAAGGATATGAATAGAATGTGTGCACCTTATGGGTAATCTCCTATTTATAGAGATTACCTCTAGGTTTCAATTCTTATGCCATGCGTACCTCCAAGCCCGCAACGCCCTGCTCCACTGTCTGACACATCCCTGCTCCACTACATGTACTACCGTGATTAACGCCTTGTTTATAGGATGATTAGCGCTTTGCCTGTTTAAGGAGGGCTTCTGCCATAATGTGGCCTTGCTGGGCCGCCTTATATTTGGGCCCATCATATGAGTCCATAACAGTTGCCCCCAAGCTTGGAAGTTTAGGGCTCTGAGCTGCCGAGATTCATCAACTGCTAAAGCCTGACCTCTTATCTGCTTTGCTGTCACTCTTCTTTGTAAATTACATTTGCCCTGATCTCAGAATATGATCGAGATTGAGTGAGTCATTTACGGCCTGCCCCCAGCTGCGCATGCCGAGTTATCGATTTTGAAAACTCTTGTTTTTATGATAGCCGGGATTTCATTTGTAACTTCAAGCCCGGATATCCGGGTTCATAGATTTCCGCCACATGTGCTGCCCCCAATTCAGGATATCATAAATAAGAGGAAAATGAATTGGTTTCTCTTTGCCTATACTGCTGATGTCATAGTGTAAAAGCCGCCTTTTCTTATGTCCAGGCAATGTTTGCCACCTTTGAAATCTATGCGCATTAAACGCTCATGTCGCTTCATAACAGTCATCATTGCACTTTTAGGTTTTCAAACCTGATTCTCTGTGTGAAAGGTCTTTTCTGCCCCTAACTCTTCAGATTCGAAAAAGTGTATAAATCCACATTCTCCGCCTCTTTTCAACACTTTCTTGCTAGTACTCCTTTCGTCCAAGAAAAACTCCTCTCTTCAAAACCTTCCTTCCTTCATAACACCATTTGTGAGTTTGAATTCTCTACAATCTTTCATAGGATCAGGTACTCCTTCTTCCCCTTACTCATCTTTACTTTGGTTTTGCTTTTTCTAGTCTTACACTGCTCTTCCTAGTTTCCTTAGAATCCAACTCGGGTTTCTGGGCTTTCTGGGTAACCTTTTGATACCTGCAATATAATGCTCCTCTCTTTCTCCCCTCCTTTACTTAAACTTGCTAGTACTGGGTAGCGGCGGTGACCATATAAGGAATTCCTTATTGAGGGCAAAAAAATGACACCTTGGTTTTGAGCCATCCCAGTGAAACTTCTGCTTTCATTTTTATCCTTCTTTAAGAATTTTCATGGATCACGATAGTCCTCTGCTCGTGGATATGTACGGTAACCCCATCCCCGAAGAAGATAGAGAGATACTTAAAAAGGTTTCAAGTAAGACAAAATACTAGTTGTAGGCGGTGGTACTTACTGAAGAAGAAAAACAATCTGCACTACTTCACAAACCCAGTGGGAGTGGGAGTAAGAGGAAACCCTAAACACTATTACCAGATAACCGAGACCCCCACGCCTCTTTCCTGGGGTTCCCTTTTAATCCAACCCAAGTTCCAAATTGAGGTCTGATTACGCCCAGCCGGGATTCCCCCTGACCCAACTTGAAAATATACCTCTAAATAAACCTGGATCTCATGCACAAAGCGTCACTGACCCCTGTGATGAGTGCCTCTTTTTAAGTAAGGAACTCGCCAACAGCGGCCGTAATTCGAAGATTGAACAAATGTTACCCTTTTTCTGCCATAAGCTTGCTTTTAACGCTAGCTCGACCTTTGGTCACTTTGAGTCCACTCGGCTTAAGACATTTTGATTTCCCATAAAGTAGCTTTTTTTCCCAAGGTACACTTTCCACTTCTGACTTTTGTCTTTTGCTTATTATAGGTATAGATAGGTTCTTCGTCTCGTCACACCAAGTTATCTGCCACGGGGGAATCAAATTTCACTGGAACATCTGATACTTCCAACTCATCTGCCCCATGGGTCGATGAAGTGCTAAATATCAGGAGCACAATGACTACCGAAGAGATTGCCGGTGTAGGCCTTCGTGATAGTCTGGTGTGTCGGATAGCACAAACCCACTCTCTTGAACTGGACTAACCACTCATCCATATGAAGTTCTAGCTCCTTCCCTCAGGCAAGTATGCAATCCTATTCTCAGGATTTCTCTCTATTAAGGTTACTAAGTGGCAGAAGATCTTGGAATAAAAACCACTACTTAAGATGTCCTCATCAGTATTGGCAAGTCCAGTCCCTAATTTGCAAACAGTCCGTCCAGCACATAGTACATATGGGTAGTATGTCCATAGCGCTTAGTGGGAGAAGTTGTTGCCTTTATTTACCTTCCCTCTCCATAGCACCCAATTCCTAAACCAAACTAGGTGAAAGCAACCAGATGCCATTAAGGAGAAAACCGTTAGCAAGTAATCCTTCCGCCTTTCAAAAGCAAAGGCATTTTTACATTCTCCCATTTCCACGTGCCTACCCCTCTATCTTCCGCTTGTCACGAGGGATTATGCCTTGAAGAATGAACAACTAAAGATTGCGTTTTTCGGATGCCCCACATTACCGAATCAATATCGAGTTGTCAGAAAAGCAGTGATGATCCCCACTTCTTTTACTTCTACAAAGATTGTGTATCGCAGCTCGGAATGCGCTTTCCATTTACCGAGTTTCAACTACACCTCTTGCATCACTTACGCCTTGCTCCCACACAACTCCATCCCAATAGCTGGGCCTTCGCCATTGCTTTTGAAACCTTCTACAAAGAGAAAAACCTAAACTGCACCTTGCCCATCTTCTTTCATTTCTATTCCATTCATAAGGCTCGTAATAAAAAGGCCATCAAGGATACCAATAAAGAGGTTGACGGCAATGCTCCAACTAAGAAAGGAAAAAAGGCTAACAAGGGAGCAAATAAAGTGGCTGACGACACAACTTCCAACCAGAAAGGTTGGACCTCTCTTCGTAGTGTTGAGACCACAAACTCTTCAAACCTTTTACCGAGTCATGGAAAAGCTTTAAGTCCTCTTTTTCAAGGTAATCGCCGAACCTGCGCAGCAACCCTGGTTTCTCCAAGCCTATGATTCCAAGGAAATAAAGGCAAGATTTTCCCTTTACTGGACTCTAGATCACCATAAACTCTATTCTTCCTATTTCGACTTTCCTACCCATTCCTTTTCGTGTGAAAAGGAAACCATAAATGTTTTGAAAAAACAAATTGCGGATCACGGCGAGTTGAACTCGGTGACTATATCCGAACGCCTTAGCCAAAGAAACGTCTTGCAACGAATATGCACATAATTTTTACAGCATTATATTGTATGCTCAGTCTATGTCGAATGGACAACTAATCATTTGCTTATGTTTCGTAGAATTGAGAATGGAGCAAAGACCGGGTTTTGCGGCTGCCTTGGACAATCTTCAAATTGAAAGATTGAGGGAAAAGTCAAAACGGACCATGTCGAGTCGAGATAGCTAGTGCTAAAAAAGCTAAACAGGGCTAGCTTGCCAAGGAGTTCCAAGACCGATAAAGCGATCCGACCTCAAAATCCAAGAGGACCACTCCCTCTGGGATAGAGATTCCCATCCCTTCTTTGTCAAGAATCTTTGCGACCCTTCTTCTAAAGAAAATCCTGCCGACTCTCCTCCTACAGAAAATCATGCCAGCTCTCCTTCCACAAGTCTTCCTCTGCCGCCTCTAGCTCTTGAATTCCCTTACGGCATCATCTCGGAACGAAGGGGTACTGTCCAACTTAGTGAAGCTGTTGGGCTCCCGGAGCGTTTCTTTGAGCCGAAAAAGTATGACATGCTCGTGCTGCAAGAATTGTCGAATATACAGCACTACACCTTGAAATGTGCCAGTTAGCTCGAGCTTTGTCTACGATGAACATAAAATATGCTAAACAGGCAAGTGACTAGAAAAGGTCAAGTTAGAAGCTCAAGAGCATAAACGTAAATCGAACGAGTTGGTGTCGGCTGCCAGGGATAACGCCCGAGCACAAATCCAAACAGCTGAGGTGGTGAGGGACAAAATGGGAGAAGAGCTTCACAAAGTTAAAGAAGATCTGGAGAAGGAGAGGGAGGTCTTGAGGAAAACAAAATCGGAGTTACATCAACTTGAGGAGGAGAGCGCCTGGGATAAGAAAACCCTGGAATAATCCCGATCGGAGAAAATAGCATATCTTGCAGAGCTGAATGCTCATCTTGCTACCCTGGAATTTGCCCAAGATGCTATCAGTGTAAAGGACGCGGCCATAAAGAAATCTGCCGTGGAATCCTTTGACAACTTCTTAAAGCAAATCTGGCTTTTGAACCCCGACGTTCCTCTGGACACATCCGGGATGAATTGCATGTCTTGGGTTTTGAGAAGGCTAACTCCGGAAGTCAACCGGAGGAGGACCAGGATGAAGATGAAGGTGAGGAGGCTGACTCTACGACTCCCTTTGTTTGAAGGCCAAGCATCTGGCTTTGTCTCTATTTATTATCTTGGGATTCTAGAGCCCCTTTTTGGTTTCTTGTAATCTCCTATCGGGTTAGCAATCGGTTTTTGTGTAACACCCCTGCTGTTGTAAATAGTGTAAGTTGTAATCATTGAGTAGCTAGTGAAGGATTTTGACTGTAATCGAATGGTAACTATTTGTGTAACATCTTGTAACAAAAATATTAACTGGAAAAGGATGTATGTATAGTATGAGACAGAAAAGTGGACCCCAGAAAGGTCCAAAAGGTCATCCACTCTATGGCGGGCCCAGGTTTGAAAAGGCGCGGGCCTAGGGTAAGATGCCGGTGGGCATAAAGCCGGTATGCTAAAGCAAGGGCAAAATGTTTCATTCCTTGATCTTTGGGCATTCAATTTCATTTTGTATGAGAAGGGAGAGAAAAACTAATGATTTTATCCACATTTTGGTCCAAACACAAGACACGGGACCTGTAGACGATAAACCGTCAAAAGGGGGACCGATAGCGACCAGTTAGGGGATTATTTTTGGGACAGAATAAGACAAATATGGGGCCGCCTTGGAAAGAGGGAAGATGCCACATGAATATACCCAAGCAGAGGAGAATATCTGACAAAGTCAGAGAGAAGTACAAAAAACGCGTTTTTGGACCCGACGGGACCCGTTAAGAGCCGGTAGACCTCGAAATTGACCAATAAAGTGGAAGAATGGATTTAATTATTGGAGTTCAGATTTTGGGACATTCCATGCGGATGAAATCTGCCCAAACTTGACAAAAGTTGAATATTCAAGCTTGGTCAAGTGAGTCAAAGCATGTGGGTCCAAAAGCTTTCTAGAAAAACATATGGGATAATTCATATAAAATTTAAAATGGGAAAATCAGATCATGGGCAGCAAAACTCACGCCATTTGTGCTCCTAGAAAGGTCCAAAATCTGCACATGCAATTATCCAAGTAATTATGGTTAGTCTCTAACTAAACTAGAAATTTTAATTAGTTACATGAACTAAATGGTTACATTTGGGGATATTATTATAAAGCTTGCACCCATTCTCTCCCCCAAATTTCGTGCTCCAGCTGCAGAGGAAGAGAGGATTAGCAAGCTCCAAAGCTCAACTCAAGCTCCCAACAACTTTGTCCACCAATCCAAAGTTCCGAAATAGGTAACTACCGACAACTCGAATCTTTAAAGCTTTAACTTTGGATTTTCGTGCAACTCGGTTGGAGCTTTGGTTTTAGGGTCTGATTTTGAATTTTTTAATGGTCCCAAAGTGTTTAAAACGTGATTTTGTGTGGGATTAAGCCATGGTTTAAGTTTTCTAACTCAAAAACCCCAAAACTCAAAGAAAAGGCTTGTGCCGAAATTCGATTCCCGGCGAAGCTTCAAAGATGTTTTTAGAGCATTAGAGATATTGGTTTGAGCTGAAATTTTACATCTGAAAATTAGACATCTAGGGCATCATTTTGATTGGTATTTTGATATATTTTTGATGCACCGATTGAGATATACAAATTTTCTAAGTTAATTAATGCATGCGCATCGGGGCGAAATCAGACCCGTGTGAAGAGTGAGAGACACGCCAAAATAAAAGTACTTTTAGAGTCTAAAAAATATTTTTCATGGAAAATATACATTTCCATGGTTCAAATGGCGCTGGTCTCATGTAAAAATTATTTTTTGGAATTTATTAACAATCCTACAAGTTGGGTCGAAACACTGAATTTCTGGAAAAATCAAGTTGGGCTCGGTTTTGGTAGGAAAAACGTAGTGGCATATTTGTAAATACTGAGTAAGTGTATTTTAATGATATTTAGGTCAAGAAACCCTTGGAAAATCAGTGGGCCCAATAAAAGAGTAAGGACAGTACTCACTAAACCAGGTAGTAACCGTTTTACTCAGATATCTTTATGTGTTTTGTTGTAAGTTTGTGTTTGCCATATGTGTTTTTGCTCTGTATATGTTGTGCCAAATATGCATACAGTGTTGTGTGATTCCTAGCGCTGAGGACCTTCAGTCCGAGGCCGGCCTTAATTGGTGGCTGAGTGGGTTGAGTTTCAGTCCGGGGTTTGGCCTAGTGAGGCGACTTTACGGGTTGAGAGTCCAATGAGACCGAGACTTGCCTTGGTAAGGCAGTTGTACGGGTTCATGGATTGAATTATATGTTTTACTGTGAAATGTTCTGGATGCATATATGGTATGTGTTTGGCATGTTCTGTATTTTTTATCTGGCATGGTATCTTACATACTCCTTACACATTTAGTATTTGAGTATTGGCGGTTACTCTGGGGGCCATTTCCGGACTCCGACACTTCCATGCGGGGGAGCGTGCAGGCCGGTGAGGATCTCACTTTGACAGGGTAGGGCCCAGTGTTGCTATGAAGAGTAGGGAATGTCCTACCGTATTTTGTATTTTACTTTTGGATGAATGTATTATATTTCTGGGATTTACTTTGGATTATTGTACCCTTAACCCTCCGGGGACTTATACTTTCTGTTGGTTTCACTTTTATCAGTACAGTAGTTAGTCCAAACCGGTCTTGCGCTCTATCTTGCGTACTCTGATGCATGTTAAAGTATTTAATAAATCAAGGAAAGGTAATTATTAAAAGGAATCCCTCTAACCCGCCACCCGAAAGGGCGAGGCCGGTGGAGGTGTAACATTTTGTCCCTACAATCCGACTATATCATAATATGTTTATAATGAACAAAACACTTACTTGCTGCTAGTAAAGAGTACCTGCCATTTACTTGTTGAATCCAAATATTCTTCCAAATCAAACTTCGCATCATATTCGCTTCCCTTTAGGATCTTGAATTTGCCTTCAAAATTCATTTAAATGACTTGGCCAAAGTCATAAATTTAATGCGCAAAATACATGTCCAGGACCACCGATGAACTATACGCTCCAAAGTGATTGACCAGACTTTATCCTGAGGTAAGAGCCATCCGTCACACGGTTAGGTTCAATTTCGCAACCAAACTCTAACATTCGGACTTGATCATGGTCGTTGTGACGACTTGCTTTATTACCCAAAACATTGATGCATCACAGCTACAATGGGCTTTCTCGGCTTTCCCGTGTTCCGAAGGAAACATGTTCAACCTTTATCATGGTTTTACGGCATCCCGAAGGGAGCACGCTTCAACCTTTATCACACTTTTATGGCATCCCAAAAGGAGCACGCTTCAACCTTTATCATGGTTTTACGGCATCCTGAAAGGAGCAGGCTTCAGCCTTCATCTTGGCTTTACCGTATTTTCGAGGAAACACGTCTGTTCCCAAGAAAACCATTTTAACCGTTATCTGCGAAGGGGCTTTGTACCCTAAGGGCATGTTTGGTTGGGGGGGGGAGGGAGGGAAGGGCAGAGAAAATGGAGGGAGGGAAAAGTTATTTGTGGTGGGGCCCACAAAATTTTTCTCCCCTTTTAATATTTTCCCTCCATTTTCCTCCCCCTTCCCTCCCCTCCCCCTCCCCCTCCCCCCCCCCAACCAAACATACCCTAAATATCTTATAGGTGCAACTTAAGCATTTTGCTAGGAATTCTTCAACGAGAAGTTCTTCATTTATAACAAACTTTTGGGGATATGGTCGCTTTACATGATTCCTGAGTTAGAATTTACAATATTTGGCCATCGGGCCTTCTCTTCGTGAATCCCGAACTCAACCGTAGTAAAACTTTAGCTTATCTGCATTCCATGTTCTTTTGACCGCCTTTGCCTTTTGGGTTTCTAAATAAGCTCCCTTCACGAGATTTTCTTTAATCTAATAAGGACCTTCCCAATTTGGTGCTAACTTTCCCTCTTTGGCATTCTTATTACCTATATCGGCTCTACGAAGAAGCAGATCACCCTTTTCAAATGTCTGAGGTTTCACTCTCTTATTGTTCTCACTGCGATGAGTTGTTTTGTGCCGATCTCGACAATGTGCCGTGATTCTTACTTCATCGATCAAATCTAACTCCATCGCCAAGGCTTCGTTATTCTCATCCTCATGCGTGGCTTTAATTCTCCTCCACGAAGACTGATCGATTTCGACCGGGATCATGGACTTGCACCCGTATGTCAATCTAAAGGGTGCTTCCCCTGTTGAAGTTTGAGTAGTGGTTTGATGTCCCACAAGACATAATACAGTTGCTCAACCCAATCGGACTTTGCCTCCTCCATCCGCTTTCTTAATCCTTCTACGATGACCTTGTTAGCGACCTCAACTTACCTGTTGGATTGGGGATGTCCAACAGAGGCGAAGTGCTGTTTAATCTGAAAGTCAGAGACCATTTCCCAGAAACCCTAGTCAATAAACTGTGTTCTGTTATCCGTGACAATTTCCACCGGGATTCCAAACCAAGATATGATGTTTCTTGAAAGGAATCTCTACACCTGAGCTGAAGTAATTGTCGCCACCGGTTCCGCCTCTATCCATTTAATGAAGTAGTCAACAGCTACTATGAGCCAACAAAATTGTCTCAGAGCCGCCTTAAATGGTCCCAATAAATCCAAACCCATCTAAAAAATGGCCATGGTACCGAGATAGATTTTAACTCCATTGGACGAAGCCATATTATCCTACCGTGCTTCTGGCAACTATCACATTTTTGTACGTGATTCTTGGAATCTACCATCATGGTAGGCCAATAATATCCAGCTCTTAAAGCCTCTTTGGACAATGCCTTGGCACCCATATGTTGCCCATTAATCCCTTCATGTATTTCAGCCAAAACATATTCAACTTCCTCCAAATTGAGGCACCTTAACATTGGGGAATGTAAGCCTTTGCGGTATAAATGATCATCAACTACTGTATATACTGCGCCTGCCTTTCTAACTTCTTTGCTTTAGCTGAATCATCAGGCAGAATGCCTCTTTCCAAATAATCAATAATTGGCCTTCTCCAATCCCTAGATCCCGAGATGACCATAACGCAACTTGGCTCTGACAGACTCTGTTGAATTACCATTTGGTGATTGCCGGGACTTTTGGTACTTACCAGCTTAGACAAAATATCAGCTCTGGTATTATCTCCTCTGGGGATATGGACCACAGTTACCTCCTCGAAGTCCGCGATGACTTCTTTCACTTTTTCTAAGTGCTTAATCAATAGAGGGCCCCTAGCCTGGTATGCTCTATCTATCTGGGCTGCTACCAATAAAGAATCGGTGGAGACATGTACTTTCCTAGCTCCATTTTCCTTAGCCTAAAGCAATCTGGCGATAAAGGCATCATATTCAGCCTGATTATTAGAAGTTTGGAAATTGAATCGGAGGGAATGCTCCATAGAAACTCCTTCAAGGCTTTCTACTATGATTCCAGCTCCACTCCCCTTGGCGTTCAATGAGCCGTCAACAAAAACTTTCCAAATTTCTGCCTTATCCGCACCTCCTACGCCCGATGGGGTCAACTCCATTAAGAAGTCTACCAAGGCCTGCGACGTAATAATATGCCGGACTTCATACGTGATGTCGAATTCGGACAATTCTATTGCCTAGCTTATCATCCTGCCCGCCAGGTCCGGCTTGTAGAGCACCTGTCGAATTGGCTGACTTGTCTTGACTATGATCGGATGACTGTGCAAATATGGTCGAAGTCGCCTTGCCGTAGTAAGCAAAGCAAACGCCATCTTCTCCAACTTCTGGTATCTCAACTTTGAGCCCTGTAAAGCCCGACTGACGAAGTATACCAGTATTTGACCGTCTTTTCTCTCTCGGACCTACACGGCACTCACTGCCTCACATTTTGAATTCTTCTCACCATAATATTCCTTCTTTAGCAGCCTAAAAAATGGTAGAGACTTCTCCACCGATTTACATAGGAATCTATTTTGAGCTGCTAATCTCCCAGTCAACTGTTGTACCTTCTTTTTGTTTCTCAGAGCCTTCATGTCCAGCATGACCTAACATTTATCTGGATTAGCCTCAATTCCTCTATTCGTCAACAAGAAACCCAAGAACTTTGCGGACGGAACTCCAAATGCGTACTTAGCCAAGTTGAGCCGAATTTGGTGTGTCCGCAACTTATCAAATTTATGCTGCAAATCGTGGATTTGGCTCCTTAGCTCCGCCAACTTGACGATCATGTCATCAATATACACTTCAACATTTTTTCTGATCTGATTGTCGATTACCTTGTTAATCATTCTTTGGTATGTCGCCCCGGTGTTCTTCAGACTAAACAACATCACATTATAACAATAGTTTGCCCTTTCAATGATGAAGGCCGTCTTCTCCTCATCCTCGGGGTGCACGACGATTTGATTATACCCGAAATATGCATCCATAAAGGAAAGGAGTTGAAACCCAGAAGAATTATCCACCAATTTATCTATACTAGGCATAGGAAGGGCATCCTTAGGACATACCTTATTTAAATCTTTGTAGTCTGTACAGACCTTGCACTTGCCATTTGGCTTCTTGACCATGACTACATTGGATAGCCACGTGATGTACTGCACCTCCCGAATGAATCTGAACTCGAGCAGCTCCTTCACATGCTCCTCCAAGGCCTTCCCTTTCTCTTCGCTGAGATTTCTCTTCTTTTGGGCTATCGGGACAAAACCCAGTTGGATTGCCAACTTATGGCAACAAAATTCTGGATCCATACTAGGTATCTCGGATGGCCTCCAAGCAAACACATGTTTGTTCCACTTTAAAAAGTCTTCCAACTCGAATCGAACCGCTAGGTCTAATGCTCCTCCAATTTTGGTAAATTGTCCCAGCTCAGTACCCAAGATGGGATCCTCCAGCTCTCCATTTGGCTTTGCCCTCTGGATCTTATCTTCTTCTCGCAGATCTAGCTCCACCATATTGACTGACTCCTTTAAGGACTTTTTTGCCTTACCCAAACTCTTTCCTTTCAAGTTCTGAGATGAGGATGATGGCCCATCCTTTCTCTCTTTAACTGTTTCGAAATAGCACTGCCGAGATTCCTTCGATCACCTTTAACCGCTGACCACCTCGTTCTTGCTATTGACCAATTTCAACTTCGGTACTTAGCGACACCAACATATCCTGTCGTGTATCGTCGGTCACCCCAGAATGATGTTGTATGAAGATGAAAAGTCGGCCACAATGAATTTTACTCGTTCTGCTTTGAACGCCTCCCTGGTCCCCAATGTTAACTTGAGGTCAATATAACCCTTTGGTAGGGTATCTTGTCTGTTGAAAGCTGTCAAGGTCGTCTTGCATGGCTTTAAATCCTCTGGGTTGAGTTTCATTCGTTTGAAAGCATCCCACAGAAGAATGTCAACCAAACTCTCGTTGTCAACAAATATCTTCTTAACACGGCAATTTGCTACCGTTCCAATAATCACCAAACCATCATGATGGCTAGGGCTACATCTTACAACTCCTCCTAAGTAAAACTGAATACGGGAGGTTTCGGCTTTGCCAAAGAGGAGTTCTTCTTGAACTCCGGACAATCCCTGATGGAGAGCACCTCCCTCAGGTATTTCTTCCTTTAGCTCACCGAATCTCATCCCTCTCCAAATCCTCCACTAATAACGTTGCACTTGTTCTTTGCCATTCTTGGTTATTTGGGAATCGAAGTTTATCTGTCCCCACAGACGGCGCCAATGTTCTGTTGTAAGAACACAGATGTCTAACCACAATGGCTTAGTGTATGGTTAATATAGGATCGAATGCTCTCTCCGGGATATAAGTGACTAACACCGAAGAGATGACGATTCTATGATGTCTATAGGGAAGACACCAAAGAATATCAGGTGATCATTGTGCTACATGAGAATGGCGATGAGCCAAAGGGGGTGGTGTGTGTGCACAGTGAAGCAAAATAGTAAAAGGATATGACTAGAATGTGTACACCTTGTGAGTAATCTCTTATTTATAGAGATTACCTCTAGGGTTTCAATCCTTGTGTCATGCGCACCTCCGAGCCCGCAACGCCCTGCTCCACTACATTTCTCTACTCTACTACATGTACTGCTAAGATTAACACCTTGCTTATAGGATGATTAGCGCTTTGCCTGCTTAAGGAGGGCTTCTGCCATAATATGGCCTTGCTGGGCCATATCATATCTGGGCCCATCATATGAGTCCATAACACATACATATATACACAGACACACACATATATACATGCAGATATAACACACACATATATATTCGTGTGTAGACACACACATATATAAATACATGATAAACACATATACACATACATAAATATATGTATACACACACATTTATATACCTGTGTGTGTGCACGCGTGCACGCATCTATATATATTTGTGTGTAGACACACACATATATACATACATAGATACACACACACATACACACAAACATATATATATATATATATCTAAAAGTTTTATTGGTTTGGATGAGTCTACGCACTCACATACATATACTCACCAAAAACCAAACACACTCGAGAGAATAAAATAGGGGTACCATAGGAAGAAATTAACGAAAATTAGAATATTGTCCTAGAATTAGGACTAAAACCAACTCCCAAATGTTATCCTATAATTAGGACCGGAGGGAGTATAAGATAAAGTTTATAGTATAAAATTTTATCTTATATTTAGGACTGGATGTAGTATAATTGACTTCAATCCTTAATTTAGACAAAATTGATTCTTTTTATGAGGTTAAGAAAGGAAAATAAATTATAGCGTATGTTATACATCATTAGATTATATATCAATTTATAAATCAAACAAATTAGTTTTAATGAAAATTATTAATATAAAGGTTAAAGTGCAAAAATACCCATAAAATTCTTAAAATGGGGCAAGAATGCTCATGCGATGCGAACTTTCATTCCAGGGGACACCCAATATTGTTTTAATGATCATTTAATTAAAAAAAGTAAGATTATAATATAAATTTAAATCCTTGAGTCCTTATACTTTCACTTATTTTTTTTTATCAAATCCTTGTTTTGACGAAAAAAAAGAAAAAAAAATCAGATCCTTGTAATTTTTTTACTTTTTATTAGGTACTTATAGTTTTGTATGATTTTAAGTTAGATCCTTTTAGATTTTTATTTATCAATTTAATTTCAAATTAAATAAAAAATAAAAAAGTATAATATAAATTTAAATTAATAATTATAAAATATAATAAATTTGTATATCAATTATTAATATAAACAGAATGATTCATTATAATTATATTCTATTTTTTTTAAAAAAATTATTATTTTGATTCAAAGTTTATAATTATACAAATAAATAAAAGTTAGAATTATAAAATAAATAATAGAATTATATGTTTGGTTAATAAATAAAAAATGACGTGGATGTCATTTGGACACTCAAGATATTTGGTCAATTAACGATCAAAATTAATTAGAATAATAGTCAAGGAAAAAGTACTCAATTTTTTACACTTCCTAGAAAAAATTTCCCTCCGCAAAATCTTGGGGCAAAATTGCCCCTTAACCATAAAAAATATATTAAATGGATAATTTTTTAAAAAAAAAAATTGGGTAGAGTGATATGGAATAAGAGTAAAGTTGAAAGAGATTTATTGTTTTTCTTTCGATAAAACATATTAAAAATGACTCATAAATATTAAATAGGATAAGAGGGACAATACTTTCTCATATTTCAATTCATTTTATTGCCCAAAAAAAAAACACAAGGACATACACAAAAATTACACCACATCCATCAAATGACCCTATCCATTTTCTTATACCTAAATTTTATTAATTTAAACCCCCCATTTAAAAATGCTTATTATGATTTGTAAGTATTCATTAATTTTACAATTTTAACTGTTGTTCTAAAACTATTTTTTGAAGTTCGATTCTTCACAAAAATATCTTTCCCCTTTGTCCGCATAGTGGTATATTATTTTCAATTGAAACTGTTGAATTTTATCAAATTTTTTAATTAAATTATATTTTTATCTTACAAAATTTTTAGTGGCTACGATATTCTCACGTTCATGTCTGACTGCTTCTGTCAAGTTTTCTCCCGCAACATATTCTTTTCAGTGGCTAATGCGTTAATTTATTTATTTATTTATATTCGAAACAACCTAGTAGTTTGATCATTTTTTTGCCCAATAAAAAAAAAAAAAAAAATTCTACTCCCTCTTTTCATTAATATAAGAACTAGTTAACTTTTATTAAAAATATTAAGATAAGTTTCAATTTAAATATTTATATTTTCTCGATAAAAAAGTATTTATATTTATCACTTTCCTCTAAAAACTGCTTTGTGTGACTTATAAATTATTCCATTGGACAAAGTTTGTCCTATTTCTAGGACTGGATATAGTGATGTATAATCTAGGGATAAGAATCTTAAATGCCATGAAAGTTTTCACTTATGGAACACCTGGTAAGACGGAAGTTTTTTTGTCTCTTATTTGCCCTAGAAGTATTAAAATCATAGCAAAAATGCTCTACCGTCACGGAATTGCCATGTGGACCATTAAATTGACACATTGCGTCTGATGGATGGCCATGCAAGGAAAGGAATTGGCAGCCAGGTTGACACATTTGCTCCTCCTCTCCCTTGTCGAATCGCACGCATGTTAAGAGCTGGTTATATCATTAGATGAAGTTGGAAAAAGAAAGCTTTGGTCAAAGTTGAGGTGAAAATTCTGACCGATCTATGAAACTATAGGTGAGTCTGTTGGAAATTATGCCCTAGGGCAAGTCATTGTACTTTAGACATTTATGTTATTTAAAGCATTCTCTTTTAGTTATCATTTAATTTGCATGTTTATATTGATAACAATATCCCTGGATATATCTTATAGATTATCTTAAATGTCCCTGGTCGGTCATCTACGTGGGAGCGAAGATGAGATACAACTAGTATGACTTTGATGAGGTATGGAGATACGAATCAAAGTCATTGGCACTTGTAAGAGTACAAGGTGTTGGACCGACTCACTATGAGAAAGCTGCATGGATTTAGTCATAAGCTTATCTCATGTATAACCGTGTCACGACACCCTATGACCTAAGATCATCATGGATTCCTACATAATGAGTCACTGGTCTTTGACCTAGTCAAAAGTCACCTTTGACCGGGTGATGATAAAGGCTGGGATCGGGATCAGTGGTTTTCATGCAGAGGAATGTGAATGGTCAACATGGAATTTGTCCCTCACATTTGTAGAGATAATACTGGGCCCCTTGATGAGTGAGTCTAGAAATGTATGGCCATACTATGATGGAAAGGAGTTTCCATTTCAATTATTAGACTACTCGAGAATCGAGAAAGTACTGGTCAGGAACAGGAAGTTGACATTATCCATGCCTCGTCCTTGACCAAATTATCGCATGACAAAAGGGACGTGACATAGTTGTACGATAGGTTGTATCGTATCATCGATCTCCATATGAATTGGGCAGTCGCAATGTCTTGCTAGAGGCCGCTTGCGACTTGTGGGCTGGTACAGTATTGGCCCATTGCCAATCTCATATGGGCCTATAAGGTCGCACACAAGAATAGTCCAACACGAGCAAAAGTGTCCAGATTTATTGAATCTTAAATACATCTGAGATTTAATGAATACTGTATTTAATCTAGGAAGAATATATATATATATATATATATTAAATTCGAAAATAATATAATAATATTTTTTAATGGAGATTATAATATTATTATATAATATTTGTTTTGTATTTAATTTATTTGATAAATTAAATATCTAAAACAAAGAGAGATATTGTATCTCATTTAATTTTTGAATAAAGATATCATATATCTATTTAATTTTAATTGATATATAGTATCTCGGATTTAATTACATAGATAGATATCATTTCTCGGATTTAATTTATAGAGATAAATTAAATTGGAAGGCTTTTAATTCAGATTAAATAAATAGATTAGATTATATCTATGAGATAGATTTCATTAATATATATGTTTAATCCAGATTCAAAATTTGAATTTCAAATCGACTTTTAATTTGGATTAAATAAATAGATTAGATTAGATCTATTAGATAGATTTAATTAATATATTTTTCAATCCAGATTCAAAATTTGAATTTCAAAATTAATGAGGATTAATTTTGAAATATAATACGCTAATCGTTTTCGGAAAAACCTACGGGACTTTTGTCGAGCGTATTAGAAAGCCGTGAGAAACCCTAGAGTAGATAGAGAGAGACACGAGAATTCAAAAGGCGCTAGCACGCATGACCATGTTTGGGGATTATTTGTGTGGATACTTGGTAGAGGAAGGCGATTCGTAGAGTCGGCTTCTACTAATTCGGACTCTTTAACCTTGATTTAAACGCAGTTGAGTGATCCTCAAGATGGGATTCATAAATTTTTTAAATCCGCTGGGTGTACGGATCGCAACAAAGTCAACGGCAAGTTCCATGAATGGAAGCCAGCGAAGGGTGGCCCGAAAGATGACTCAGAATAATAGCCGAAACAAGTATGCCTCAAAGGAATGTATTGGTCGCTCGAGCATTTATTCCATTTGTATACTCTGTTTTCTAAGTTGCATTTAATGCTTCTGACACGTCAGATCGCTTTGCGGCTAATCTCCATTTAAACCAAATTAATCAACTAAAATTCACTCAAAAAGATGATTAGAAGTAATTGAAATAAGTTTAAAAGTGATTAAGAGTAGTTAGATAATGACCCATAATGATTAGAGCAGAGTCAAGAGCATATCGATGGTTTCTGGGATTCGAAGGAAACTTACTGGGTAACTTAATAAATTACTTGAGTAATATCGCATATTTTCAAAATAAAAACTCACTGGAAAGATATTAGTTGAGTAACAAGAATTGTTACTTGAGTAATATCGAAGATATTCAAAGAAATAGAAGTTCCTGAGAGTTTGCAAAATTACTTGCGGAGCAGGAAAATATTACTTGAGTAAAAGATGAAAGTAATATCGGATGGTTCCTTGAAAAAGAATGACTGATTCCAAATTAATTGAGTAGCATATCAGGTTACTTGAGTAATATCGAAGATAATCAAGAAGTAGAAGTCTCGGTAGTGTAAAGCCAAATTACTTGCGAAGCTAGTATATATTACTCGAGTAATCTCCGAAAGTAATATCGAGTAACTTTGAAAAAGAATGATTGTTTCTAAATTACTTGCAGAGCAAATGTAAATTACTCGAGTAACGCCTGAAAGTAACCAAATTGCTTGCGGAACAAATACTCATTACTTGAGTAAGGCCTCAAAGTAACCAAGTTACTTGTGGAGTAAATACTAAAAAAGGATTAGGATGCGCACACAATTTCAAATGAAAATAATAGAAACATGTGCAATTTGATGATCCATACAAAAACGCATAGTAAATGTGGCAAAGTAAGATAAATGAAGATTTTTCATTTCTTTCACAAATTAAAATCAAAAGAAGATAATGCATGGGAAATTTCTCGGAAAAAATGCACGAGAAAACAATGCATTGACATTTAAAATACACCTGATATGCACCGTTTAAATTGACAATTACTCAAGTAAGGAGCTTGACTACTCGGGTAATTTGAATACAGAGAAATTCTAGCACAAACGCTCGACGTTACGCTGGCACAAGCTTAGCTTCAACGCTTTCCTTCGACATTACTTGCAAGTAATTATTGAATCACTCGGGTAAAATGGATTTTCTTTAGAAACTTAGAGGCTTTTTCACGATGTTACTCGGGCCACAAATATGTTACTCAAGTAACTTATGCCTCTGTTAATCTCTGTTTTTGGACACACTAACAGAGCATCCTCCAAAACATTTGCTAGATACTCCGAAGCTTAAGTCAGTAATCATAATTCAATTAAATCTTACATATGACTGATGAAGGTGATTACTTACAATTCATTGGGACTAACAACTTCTCAGTTCTCAAGGAGAGGCTTTTGCTTGGGCCTTTGTATTACGCCGGAATCGTAGGAATTGCTTTTAGCTCGCTTATTACCATTTGAAGCTAGACAATAGTCGAGTTTTATGGGACACTTTACCGATTAGTATTATTTGTCTTCTTGATTTGATAACGTATATATTTTTAAGGCTTGAGCTGGTTTCCACTTCGTAACTACTACTTATTATCTCTAAGAGGCAAGATCAGTTTCAAAAACGAAAATGGTGTAATTTTTTATTGTAAATGGAAGTCATAACCATGAGTATGATTTGAAAGTTTGTGGTCAATTTGGTATTGGATGCGTGGTTTTCTCAACTAAAGTTAAGTTCTTGGATTTGTCAACTGCAGATGACGGTGGACTACGCCTCTCTTTTCTCTAGTTTGGTTATTGAAAGAATTGGCCAGAGGATTCGGTTATGTTGTTTGTTTACACTTCTTTTTGCTTCCTTTCTTAGTGTAGCTTATGAACGGTTAGTTATTTGATTTTGGTATATTCCAAGTTGCTTCTCTCTCTCTCTATGTGATTTCTTTTATCTCAAAATGCTAAAACTGTTATTGAGCTTTTTGTTGAATTCTGTCCGCTAGTTGGTTGCAGGATCTATAGTGATATTAGGTTCTACGTGATATTCCAGTTGATTCTTCCTTTCGCTATTCCAAGAGTGGCATTTATGTACCTTTCTAGATATACTCACTCAACATATTGGTTTTGGTCAACGAGTAAACTTTGGACTTGGTTATTTGATGCCCTTTCTAACTATATTTGGTTGCATGTTCTGCTTTTAATCTAGAAAGCAGCTACTTATAATTTCAAACAGTTGCTGAATAAAATTTTATGCAGTGATGAAATTTTGAGATTCATTCTCTGCTTACAGAGTGGCGTTAATTTTTTTTTTTTTTTTTTTTTGGCCTGATAATTTGATATGTGTTTATGAAAAAGAAACATGAGTTGATTCTTTCTTTTCCCAACTTCTTCTAATGACCTAACCAACTTTTAACGTGCGTGTGATTCGACAAGGGAGAGGAGGAGCTGATATGTCAACCTGGCTGCCAATTTCTATCCTTGCACGACGATCCATCAGACACAATGTGTCAATTTAATGGTCCACGTGGTAATTCCGTGATGGTAGGCCATTTTTGCTACAATTTTAATACTTCCCGGGCACATAAAAGACAAAAAAATTTCATCTTACCACTACTCCATAGTGAAAACTTCCATGGCATTTAAGCCCCTGATCCCTATAATCTAATGATACACAATATATACTATGATAAAATTATATTTTTTTTTACTTCCCTAAAAAATAGCCAACTACCTTTTATATTAAGATTTAAGAATGAGAGGCAGTACTATTTACTACCATTGTACCTAAATATAATAAATATATAGGTTTTTAGTCTTTTTCATTTTTATAATACACAATTTATGATGGGAAAAAAGCTTAACATCAAGTTGATTATATCAATTAGGTTAAGTTTGGATTTTTTTAAAAAAAAAAGAAAATTGCATTATAATTTTGTTGGACCGTTATTATTTTTTAAAAAAATGTGATTGGAGAACTTGACCTAAGTTTGATGTTTTTTTTTTCCTTCCCAACAAAAATTAACATCGTTTTCTCCATCTCGTAATAAATTATCTTTTATAATATCATAATTTATTTTGCTAAAAAAGTATCATTATTCCATTAGCAAAAGCAGATTTGAAAAGAACGAAAAAAATTTTAGATAAATAAGTTTATATGTTTACATATTTTTTACAACTACTAATTATATGGGAAAAAGATAAATAAATACCATCTGAATTTGTAAATCCTCCGTAGAAGCCCATCGAATTTGTAAAAAGATTAAGAGGTGACAAAGACTTTTGAGGGTTATGCAAATTCATGCAAAATGACCACAATGCCCTTCAGTGCTTCGAGAGAGAGAGAGAGTGAACAGGCTCGATTTCCGTAACCGGTGAAGCTCACGTTCGTGATCTTGACCCTCTGCGTCGACGCCGCGCACTTGCCTTGACGCGCACCCCCTTGGACGCCACATCGGATGACACGGTGGAAAAAAAAAAAAAAAAAAAAAAACTAAGACATAACCTTAGTGTTGAGGGAGATTGGAAGAAGAAGACGACACGGTAAGAAGAAGAAGAAGAAGAAGGAAAAAAAAAAAAAGAGTGCACTCGTTTTTTTCTTCTTCCTTCTTCTTCCTCTCGTCATCGTTTAAATCGTCTTCTTCTTCTCGATCGAAAAATTTACGATTGTGTCTCGGTTTTTTTCCCTTTTTCACCGTCTCATCCGGCGGCGTCCAAGCGGCGGTGCGGCGTCGATGGTGGGTGCGGCGTTGACGGGCAGAAGGTCAAGATGGAAAACATGAGCTTCGCCGGTTATGGCAAATGGAGCCTATTCACCCCTCTCTCTCTCTCTCTCTCTCTCAAGGCTGAAGGGCATTATTGTCATTTTGCATGAATTTGCATAACCCTCAATAGTCTTTGTCACTCCTAATCTTTTTACAAATTCGGTGGGCTTCTAGGGGATTTTGCAAATTCAGATGGTATTTATTCGCTTTTTTCCTTAATTATATTTGGAGAGGATCGAAATAGATCTTGAAATATTCAAGATTCAATTATTCTAAACTCGGAATCTACTGTTTAATTAAAATTATAAAAAAATCAATAATAATAATAATCATCATCATAACGATGCTAAAAGCGAAACAATCATACCATACATACATACTACGGAGTAATAGATTTAAAGCCTAAGTGGTCCACGTCAAGGATAGTACCACCAGAAAATGTGGACAAAATCTAATCTATCAAAAAGATGCCAGAACAGTGTGAGGAATGAACACCACGGACCTAGTAGCCAGTTGTATGTTGACTAGAGGTTGCGAATTTGATCCGCTTTTTGTATCTTACGACTTATGTTTGTTATTGTAATTTTTTTTTTTTTTTTGGGGGGGGGGGGGGGGGGTGGGGAAGGTGTGAGGAATGAACTGTGGAGTGGAAGCTGAAACCTCTAAAACCTAAATTTTATTTAACAAATTTTCAAAATCTGAAATGTAAAAATAATTTTTTGAAAATAAATCCTATTATATTTTGTGTTAGCAATTAAAAAGGTCTGGAACTGAAAGAGAAAACAGAATAGCTGTGTTATTAAACATGGAGAGATCTTTCTGTCAACTAAATATAGAGATTTTGAGAAGAGAAGTTGAACAAGAAGAAATATGAAATGATTGCTGTCGTCGCGATCAAGAACTGCTCATTCAAATATAAAATGTGGTCCATGGTGCAACTAGGAAGTGAGAATGAGATAAAGTCAGATTCCCTTGGGCTCTCTCCACATCCAAACAACCACCACTTTGTACATTTCATTTTCTATTTAAAAAATTACTTTTATGTGAACTAGAATTTTCGTGTACACATAATTAATAACAATCTATACAATATGAATGGTATAGCCTATTTAAGATTCCGTATTTAAAATGTTATTTAATTTTTATTCTTATATAAAACCATACAGTATATTATTTGAAATTTTTAAATGCATTGTTTATGAAATTGAGAATATTTAAATATTTGTTAAAAAATATAATTTAAAAAATAGATTCAAATATTTGTTAAGAAATATAATTCAAAAAATATACAAAGTAGTAGTAAACTTTAAGAGAACTTTTGTAGTTTAAATTACCAATAGATACTACTACACAAATCGCGATATATGATAGTTATTATCGCCATATACAACGGTTCGAATCATTATATATGCAAGCGTTACAAAAGCTCAACGCAGAGTTATTTATTTGGAACCTTTTATAACAATTGAAATATAACAATCAATTATGTATTCAAGGCTAGTGAGGTCATAATTTGCCCATTCTTTGTGATAGTAATTAACAAGCACAAGTAAACAACCATCATAATATATGGTAATACTTGCATGATACATAAAGATTTCATTTTACAACTGTCATTTATTCAGGTAACATACATAATAGTTAGCATGTAAGAATTGTGACTTTTAATAATAATAAAAATTAACACTCACGTAGAAAATCCTTATGTATGTAGTACATAAGTAATAATTTATAAATAAGAACCATAAATGATAGTTTAATTTAATAACTGTCTTTGATGCATCAAGACATTTCAGGTTTTTAGGGAGAATCATTAACAACTGTTGATATATATATAAGTGATGATGTCATATTAATGTGTGTTTTTACAGGAATTAACCATGTAAAGTATTGGATGAGGGGGAAAATTTTATATATATATATTTTTTACCGGTAAAATATTTCCATTTATAACAATAAAGCAAGCGAAATGTCTAAATCAATCCAGATCCTATACATGACGAAGCAAGGAAAGTCCATGAAAACTAGAGCTGCCATTATTGTTTTTATTCGCTTTTTATGTGTGATTTGTTTGATTTATTTAGTTTTAGTTTTTACAGGGTTTGGACAATAGTTTATTAACATAGGTGTTAAGGACAATTTTTGATTTGGCGTAGCTTTATAAGTTTAAACACTATATTTTGTTAATATTTATAAATTAAATTAGTGATTTCATGAAATTTATTGTTTTATTTTAGATATTTCGAAGTGAGAAAATTGAATTTTTTTTTATTAGAAATTTTTAGAAAAGGGGTTGGGTTACTCACAATCCAAGGGCGGGGCACTTGGACCCGTCCATAGAGAATACGAGCTAGAGTAGTACACATACCTCCACCTCCGCCTCGAAAGTGTTACCACTCGCTTGCGGACTCCTAGGATGTTTAATGATTGAATATTATTACACTTATTTGTATCTCTTGGTGAATAAATTTAGGATTGTTTAGTTGATAAATAATTGATTTTATTACTTAATTGGGCTTTGAGCTTTTAATTGGGTTTATTTCATTTTTATGATTAAATTCCAGATTTACGATGATTTAGTAGTTTCACCATAACTTTTGATCTAGATGTCCGATTAGCTTGATTCTTATTTCCTTTTTTATATGCTTCAGAGAGCTACAATTGTTATGCAGACTTGGAAGGCTGATTCCAACAAGAAGATGGACTAAATTGGAGCTAAAGACAGACCCATTTTTCTGGATTTTTATTTTGCTCGAATTTTGTAATAAAAGACCATTTATTAGAGGTTTCCTATTTTGGGGCCAATCTTATAACCCTAGTGTTTCCTGTTTATAGGTTAGATTAGATGGCTAAAAACATATTCTCAGTTATGTTGTATGAGTTTTTTGGATTTTTTCTTCATCTTTTCTTCCGCGTTTTGCTTAGTCATGCTTGGCTAAACTTCTTTGGTTAACCCAACATTGAGGATCCCATGATTCATCCGAGAGCTTGTGCTTTATCGGTAATTTAACTCGTTTCTATTTTCATCTTATCGGATTCGATTTACGGAAATAGTTTGAATATTAGATTAAATATTCGGTTTGGTTCATCTCAAGGACATAGTTTGAACTAGGTTTAAAGTTTTGCTGTGCGATTGCACAGTGGGACACCATTGTTCAGACATATTCTAGGCGATCGTCAAGTCGAGGGATTTTCTGGGCGATTGCAGAGATCTCGGTTTGTCCAGAGCCAATCGTGGGTTATTTATACTTCGTTTGATTATGGAAGTCTCCGGAATCTAAACGTTGGGTTAATCGATTTTAATATGCTTAACCTCGAATATTTCTTATATTCTATTTCTATTTGTTTCGTCTTACATTTCTATTTTAAAAAAAATCCTTATTCCCAATTCTTGTTTTTACTTGTTTGACATTTGATTTTAGACAATAAATTTCTTGAAAGAAACGATCTAGGTTTCCTATACTACAAATATTTAAATCCTGGTTATTTTGTGAGGGCTCGGCAACTCTCATCAAAATTTGGCTCCGTTGCCGGGGAATTTGCATCGGTCTAATGAATAGCAGAATAGATTAGTGTATACCACTTTTTTCAATTTTTTTTTCAATTTTCTTTTTGATTTGATTTTTAGGTTTAGGAATAGTCTAGAAGTTGTTCTGTGGAAGTCACAATTTTTTTTAAAAAACTGATTTGATAACGTTTCTAGACTTGTTTAGGTTAGTTTCTAGCGTTTTTGTGTGTGTGTTTTTGTGTCTTTGATGCCATGGAATATTCTAGATAATAGCATTCAGTTTTGTGCATTGATGTGATTGATGAAACTGTTGATGATGTTCTTGCTGAGTGGTATACTAATTATCCAGATTTTGCATCTATGTAAGTGACTCTTTTATTTGTATTGTTTTGATAATACATGTTGTATATGGTCACCCTGATTTGATTGGTGATTCTGCATTAATTGTGGATTCTGATGTTGGTTGTGATATCCATTATGATGTTCACCCTGATGTTCATTGCTCAGACACTATTGATTTTAAAGATACCCCACTTACCATTAACCATAATGATGTTTTAAATGATGAAAGTAATACCTCCATTGATTTTATTGATATTATTCATGATCTTGACATGACTGTTGTTAGTGGGGATACTATTAAAGATAAGTGTGGGGAAAACCTTGTTTTTTATATGCATTCACGGGAAAGATCATCATGAATCATGATGTTTCACATGTGGAATTTGTCTTGTGTGATGATTTGAGCAACCATTGTGAGACTATTTTGAGTGATCACTTGAATTATTCTCTAGAGAGTTTGACTCTTTTGAGGAGAGTCTTATTGATTTTGTGGGTTGCTCAAAATATCGGAAGTTCTAACAATTTCTTTTGATCAATTTCTTTTGGGATCTTCCTTGATTCTTGATAAATTGAATTTTATTGATTCTATTCCTGTGGAACGATATACTGCTTGGTGATATGATTTTATGTAGGCACATGGATTG
This sequence comes from Acacia acuminata, assembly GCA_019022655.1. NCBI lineage: Eukaryota > Viridiplantae > Streptophyta > Magnoliopsida > Fabales > Fabaceae > Acacia > Acacia acuminata. Next base: position 20,650 of record JAFJYI010000437.1, on the reverse strand, counting down.
ATTACTCCTATCCGGACACCTTCTCTACTTGGCTGAAATATTATTTGCGGATCTTAAAAAAAGAAGATGTTTGTTGAACATCAAAAGAAGACATCATTAGTGCTTTCATGTGACTTACAACCGGATAAAGGAGAGAAGCCAATTGCACCACTTCATTTGACTCTCTAAGATAGTCGGCCGTACTCTCTCGACTCTTTTACTTGCATTACCTACTATTATTGGTTATATCTATCTTTTGCACTAAGGCCAATGCATGATTTAAGTGTGGGGGAGGGATTTTGTTCTTTGTTTTCAAAATGAGAAAAAGAAAAACATTTTTGTTTTTCCTTTGGTTTTTATTCCTTGTGTTCAAGAAAAGGAAGAAAAGTTTTCTTTTGTGAATAATTTCCATTTTAAAATAAAAATTTGTTTTTATGAATAATACTCTTTCTTTCTATGATTGCTCTACCTCTTGTGAACTTTGACGTCTTGGTTTTGATGGATCCTTCGTTTGGGACTCAATTTCTAGACTCTTGGATTATATTTCTTGGTAGTTAATTTTGGGATGCTGATTGCATGATTCGGTATTCACCTTTGTGAGATTTTGGGCCTACATGAATGGAATTCATCTTTTACCATTCTTTCTTTCATATGTGCATCTGCTCATGATTTGTGTTCTCTAGAACTTGCTCCTTTTCTTTTTTTGAAGCTAAATTTTTCACTTACGTGCATAAGTATGATGGAAGCTTGTTTTCTTTCTTTCATTTTCCCACTTTGGCCAAATAGCCTGCCCCTTACATTATGTTCCCTTTGCTACCCCTTTGTGCCTTCTTGACTCATTCTTTTCTACGCCACATTACAAGCCTAAGCGTAAAACCATTTTATTCCACACTTTGAAAATTTATTGAGCATTGGTTTCACCTTGATTTTGTGTTTTAGTGTGGGGGTTGCCCAAGTGTGCAATATTTTAAGTGTGAGGGGGGAGTATTTGATTTTGATTTTGTGTCATTCATCATTTGGCATTGATGTTGGTCATTGTGATTCTATAAAAAAAGTACAAAAAAAGAGTACAAAAAAGAGTAAAAAAAAAAAATAAAAAAAGAAAGAAAAGAAAGAAAGAGAGAGAGAGAGAGAGAGAGGGGGGAGAGAGGGAGAGAGGAAGCAATGTAAAGAAGAAGAAATAAAAAGAAATGATATTGAGGTGATTTGCTATTATTAATTGATATTCTTTGAATTTCTTGGGTGCTTAGCCTATCATATCCATACTTATTCACACCTATACCCTAGCCCCATTACAACCTTCAATAACAAGCTCTGTTGATTTTTGCATGCATGTGTTATAAGTAGTGGAGAAGTAGAAATTGAGCAAGCCTATGGTAGGACTATTTTCTTGATTAGAATTTGAGCGATACACTTGTTTACCCTATACACTTGAGAGATTGATTGAGGGCATCCCTTGAGAGACCATCTTGTGTGATTAGCATCATTGATTGAGATTGCCGGATTTGTAATTGGAGATGAAAGGATTTTGGTCTTGATTGATTGGTCTTTTGAAGCTTTGTGTCCCTTATTAAATTTTTGCATTGTTAGAAAGGAAGAGTTTTAATTTTAGTCTTTTTCTTTTAATTTTGCCCGGGAGTGCAAAAGGATAAGTATGGGAGAATTTGATGATTGAATATTATTACACTTATTTGTATATCTCTTGGTGAATAAATTTAGGATTTTTTAGTTAATAAATAATGGATTTTATTACTTAATTGGGCTTTGAGCTTTTAATTAAATTTATTTCATTTTTATGATTAAATTCCAGATTTACAGTGATTTAGTATGTTCGCCATAACTTTTGATCCAGATATCTGATTAGCCTGATTCTTCTTTCCTTGTTTAGATGATTCAGAGGGCTACAATTGTTATGAAGACTTGGAAGGCTGATTCAGACAAGAAGATGGACGAAATTGGAGTTAAAGACAGACCCATTTTTCTGGATTTTTATTCTGCTCGAATTTTTTAATAATAAAAGGCCATTTATTAGAGGTTTCCTATTTAGAGGTTTCCTATTTTAGGCCAATCTTATAGCCCTAGTCTTTTCTATTTATAGGTTAGATTAGATGGCTAAAAACATATTCTCAATTACGTTGTATGAGATTTTTTGATTTCTTCATCTTTTCTTCTGCGTTTTGCTTAGTCATGCTTGGCTAAGCTTCTTTGATTAACCTTTGGATTGAGGATGCCATGAATCCAGAGGACCCGTACTTCAATTGGTAACATAATTCATTTCTGTTTATTTTAATCGGATCCGATTATAATTGCGGATTAGGTATTAGATTTAATACCTAGATTGATATCCCAAGGACTTAGGTCGGACCGGTTTACAAGAGAGCGTTGTGTGATCGCACAACGAGCTCGTCACATGTTTGATCAAATGCTAGGCGATCGTCTAGTCGAGGGAATATCTGGACAAATGCAGAGATTTCGGTTTGTCCAGAATCAATCACGAGTTTGGTTATTATATTTTTGTCCGATGAAGGTTATGGAATTCCAATTCTGGGTTAATCATTTTTATTCTGATTAATCTCGTTTTCTTATATTCTATTTTATCTTTGCTTCATATAAATTGCATTTCTATTTTAGTTTATTAATTTAAAAAATCCAAAACCCAATCCCCCTTGTTTTCATTGCATTTGCATGACATTTAGATTACTTAGGATTCAATAAAATGTTGGTTATGATTAGTTTTGATGATGTCTTATATGGATGCCATTATCAAAAGCAAAAAGATTGAGTAATATAGTTATCTCCTACATTGACTAACTACTATGTTTAATGTAGTTTAGTCCAAGTTGAATGACAAAGAATGATCAAGAGAAGAGAAGAAAGAAAGAGTTGGATTATGAAGAATAATCAAGATGGAAGATTAAAGAAGGAAGAACTTGTTGAATAGAATCAGAATATAATTATTCAAGTTCTTATATTGATGCTAGAAGGCTCCAAGATCATATGGAAGTTGGAATGAGTCAATTCGAGTTAAATCAAGCAAATATGAGGTTTAGGATGAGAAAACTCGAGGTTTGAGTACAAACCTCAAGGTTTGAGTGTCTTCGCGTCTCTGGTGTCTCTGGACTAGCAAACCTCGAGGTTTCAGCCAAAACCTCGAGCTTTCAGCCAAAACCTCGAGGTTTCGGCCAACATCAGCTTTTCAGCTTCACACTGCTTCACGTTTAGCACGGGCGACGTCTGGTAATTCGATGATATCTACCAGACCAGAAATCGGATTGAGGTGAAACTAGTGGCATATGAAACTAGACTCCCAATGCGTCATTTAGATATAAAATTCAAGCCCAAAGGAGTTCAGGTAAAGGATCTATCATTTTTACAAGTTGCCACAAGAATCAACGTCACGGTCCGGACCCACCTTCGGTATTTTGGGTGTAACTCACAAACTACAAATCGGATTGAGCTAAAATCAGTGGCATATGAAAGAACTCATAGAGCTTTCCATCAAGACTTGAATGGACCAAAATGGAGTTCAGACCAAGGAGATATGTCCCTCAAAAGTTGACAATCATCTCAGGACGTTGCACAAACACGATCAAGAACGACCTTCATTCATCGGATCATAACGGACATAATGCAATGAGTTTGGAGCTGATTCTTCTTACATTGGATTCTTACCTCAAGCTTGGACATGTAAACTTGAGTTTGAAATTGGCCAAGAATCTTTCAAGTTTTCTGAACAATTCAAAACCTCCAGGTTTGTGAAAAAACCTCCGGTTTTGTTTGGTGCAAAAACTCGGAATTTCTACTTTTGAGAGAAACCTCCGGGTTTTGACGAAACCTCCAGTTTGGGCAAACGAGAGAGCAAACGCGATTTTGCAAGGTTTCACATTCAAAGTGAAACCTCGAGGTTTCTAAGAAAACCTCCAAGTTTTGTCAGACAACCTTGAAAAACCTCCAGCTTTGAGAACAAACCTCCAGGTTTCTTCTCGACCTCAGAATTTCAAATATGACGAATTTGCAATGGCTTCTTGTTTGATCTTAATACTTCCTATGATTAATCTCTAATGTTCCTAGACATGTTTAACCACTTTTTTAGTGAGTTTCAGATGATTAAAATGAAGGATTAGAAGCAAACCTTCAAAATATCGATTTTGGTTCGAACATCAAAAGTCGTGCAAAAGTTCTAACGGCTAGTTTCTAACGGCTATATTTCTTTATCCAACAGTTAGAGAATCTTCTCAATGGTCATATATTGATCTCTACCCATAAAAGAAGATAGATTCAAGCAGAAAAACGCAAAGACACAAGCTTACATCTTCAATATCTTGATACTCGATTTTTACATCATTTACACTATGTTTTTCATGTCTAGACACTTAGAGAGTGAGATGATTTGTATTATTCTTCGAAGATTCATTTATTCACTTCTAAGAGAGAAGATTTATTGTAATCATTCTATCTATCGAGAGTTACTCAAGATTGGGTGATCTTGAGTGGGAAACACATTGTGTTGATTACAACTTGTAAAGGGGAGTGAATCCTAGTGAGAGGATTACTTGGAGTACGAGTGTGTAATCAAGTGGTGTGTTGATTACGGTTTGTAAGGGGAGTGAATCCTAGTGAGAGGATTACCTCTTGTACGAACGTGTAATCGAGTTGAAAGAAGATAGTGAATTGAAAATCCCAAGCGAAGCTTGGGGACCGGATGTAGGTCAAGGATTGGGCCGAACCAGATAAATCGGTTTGTACATTCTCTTTCCCCATCTCTTACATTTCCAGCATATATATTTGAATGTGGATATATATTTGAATGACTGATTATTTCTTTATAAACTGATTTCGAAAGTTACTGAAAAGATTTTCAAAGTTCCTAAATTTTTATACTTCACCCAATTCACCCCCTCTTGGGTTCAAATTTGGTTCTTACATTTGGTATCGAGTAGGTCTCTTGTTTAAAGGATTTAACCGTCTTAAGAGTTACAATGGCTGGTTTTGGGTGTTCATCGTTTTCGAAGGTTTTGATTATACCATTCCACCATTTTTCAAAGATATTGATTTTTGGTTTTGGAAAGCTAGAATGACTAGTTTTATCACAAAGAATGATTTTGATATGTGAAATGTTTTTATAGGTGTTTTTGATTTCAAACCAAGAAAGGATTGGATGAGAAAAAAGAAAAAAATGTTTTCGTTGAACATTAGAGCAATGAAAATTCTTCATGATGCTTTAACCAAAAATGATTTTGAGAAAGTCAAGTTTTACTCTAGTGCTAAAGAAATCTGTGATACTCTTGATTCTATATATGCTTCTAACAAGTATGTGGAAGTTGAAAGTGTTGACAATTCATCTGAAACTATAAGCTGTGTATCCACAATCGATGAACAATTGGAAGTGGAGAATGAAGAAGGAGAAATCATTGAATACTTCTATGATCCGGTCAACACAAAAGAACAAGAGGAAGAGGATTCCCATGAAGAGCTCATGGACGATTATGATCAATCATTATCCTGGAGCTCAAGATACACATGTGGTAAACAATTCCAATTCTTCTTGTGTAGTTAATAAAAATGATTCTCAACAATTGCATAAAATTATTTTTCAACCAATCATTGATTCTAGTTTGAAAAGCAAGGATGTTTTGAAAAATAATGCTTTGGAAAATTTATTGGGAAGAATGAATGTTCAAATGAAGATTATTTGAAGTTTTACTCTCATGACCAGCACAATACTTGCAAAAATATTCATAGTAAGCATCATTCTATTATTTGCAATTATTGTGGAAAATCTGGGCATATTTCTCATACATGCTATATTAGGAGAAATTCTAATGTGAGAAATAAATTTGTTTGGGTTTCAAAAGGACAATTAAGGTCCAATACTAATGGTGAAAGACCCAAGTATAAGTGGGTACCAAAATGTCCATCTAGTACTCCATGTGTGCAGGATGATTTGAATATCAATGGACATCAAGGTACGAAAAAGAGGAATAAGAAGCCAAGAGTTTCTCGTGCACCAATGAAGAAGATCATAGCATCTCGTATCAAGCAAGAGAACTCTCGGGGCACCTATTCTTGGAACTAGAAGTTCAAATCATGAAAAGCAATGGATACAAGCAAGAAGAGTATCATCTACCTCAAGAACAAATTACCATAGAGTACCATTAATCTATATTGAGGAGAACATGAAGAGGAGAATCTCTCAAGTTTCAAATAGAAGATTTGGAAGTCTATATCTTCTCGAGAAAGATTTGCGAGACACCCATTGAAAGACATATGAAGAGTCAATGTGATAGAAAGAGGCAATGGGTAAGCAAAGTCAATCCTCCAAATACCTAACCCAAAGGTATACATGGTAAAACCTCCTCCTCTATCATCTGAAATATTTATGAGGTTTTATATCTTGTAGTCTTAGGAATGAGCATTGCAAATTATTTTCTTTAAAAAATCGGGTTCTCACATCCTGATCTATTTTTGAAAGAGATTGCAATGTTCAATAGGTTTAACTCTTTATGCATACATGATGATTTGAAAAGAAAGTATTTCTTTTATGCATAAAGTCATGATTAATTCATTGTGCTCAATTATTCTGAATTAATTATATTCATAAGAGCATGTGAATTTTGGTTCCTACAAGCTAATGATGATTGGATCCAAGTAAGGTTGGATACCAAGAAAGAAAAAGATTTATACGGTTTTGTAGGATCAATGGAAGCTTCTCAAGAATGTAACATAGAGACATAATCCTAGCCTTGAGAAAGCTAAACAAGCTATACTTAATGTTGATGGTGAACACTGAAAAATGAGTTATCTACACCAATCCATCTCAACCAAGCAAGCTTCTATGAGGACAAGAGGAATTACGGTGATGTCTAATACGTACCCTATATTTTGATTATATAAAATTCACTTTTGGGTAATGAATACTTGTCCATCATTCCATTCCTTTAGCAATCAATCATTTATATTTTTCAAAATGTTTTCAGATTGCTAAATGGACCATAAATGAATTTGTGCATAACTTTCTAAGTTCATGTTTTTGAAATGCACAAGTGTAAAATTTGTTTGGATTTCAATTCACACTTGTTTTGTGAAAGTGCATACAAATGTTTTTGAAAACATATCCATACTTTGATTGCATTCAAATAATGTTTCAAATTGGAAGTTAATATTGTATATTGAATGTTGGATATGCTTCAAATTTGTCCAATTGAGTTTTCCTATCATTCACACATTGATTTTGGAATTCAATGTTTTTGCTTGAACTCTTTAGTTTCATTATCTAACTAGTTGGACCTTATGTCTAACAAGTTAATCTCATATGAGTTTCAAGCTTATCTCAATAAGAGAATTCAATTTGTGAAAATCTCATGCTTATTGGACAAAATTCTTGTTGGTCAAGTTACTCCAAGCATTATGAATGTTAATTAATGCATTAAATGTTAGTGCATTAACCATTATATGGAATAACTTACTAGGATAATATTATGGAACACTAATCATTTGGATTAATGAGTTTGTACTTCATCGTCCATGAATCCTAGTACTCCTTGTGTTACTCAAATACATCGGCATTTGTGTTCATCTATATTCGAGTAACTCTGCATATTCATACTCTTGCCTTGAATGTTCTTATATTTTCAAGACTCTACTCTCTAAGGCAAGATTATCTCTTGGTCAATAGCAAAGTCATTAAGCTTATATATGTTGTGCTAAGCATGTCTTGATAATGCTTTACTTTCATGACTTTGGCTTTTCAGAAAATTTTTCAACATGTTAACTTCAATGTTCAACATGTTCTCTAAAACTGAAGCATTCAGATACATTTTGATTTATTATTTAACATGTTGACTTCCACCATGTTTTTTTAAAGTGATCATTGTTTTCAAGCACGTTTTAAAAATGAATCTTTCATTCATGAAATTTTTTTATACATGATCAATTTCTAAAAGAACATTTGAGATTTGAAACTATTTTCATATTTCATTATTGTTCTTGAAAAATCTGATCTGATTCATGAACTGTGAGTTGATAAATGCTTATCTTTATGGATAAGATTTTTAATGCTATTTGATCAAACTTATATGTATTTTATCAATGACATCTTTTCTGCATAAAGTGTATTTACAAACTGTCATTGAGAAATATTATTCTTGATATCATTTAGTTGTTACCCTATTTGATTCATTGGCATGAACTTATTTGATTGGGTAAAACTATATTTTCAATCCTTAATTGTTATACTCTTTGCTTCAAATATCATATGATTTAATTCTATAAGAGCATAAGAGTTGTTATGTCAATCTAGTGTGGACTCAAGAATCATTGAGTACCAAAGAACATTATTTTTGCAGGAGTTGACCAAAATGTTCTGTTGTTGAATACAAAGAACATAAGCAAATAGAATAGAGCATTTAAGTGGCTATATCTGCAAATTCTTTGGCATCACTTGAGTGACATCCCATCACTAGCAAGAAGCTTAAACCAAGATGATAAGGAGCATACTCGCTTGATGAGAAGCTATGAGCAAAAACTAATTTTGAGATCCTATTCAAAGCTCATTTGGGATTTACGCTTCTAAGATGCATTAAGAGCAAATGGTTATAGAGACTCATCCTCTTGAAGCTCATTCACATCTAGAGATCCTCAATATTGATCATATCAATGTGCAAAGGATTTATGACTCAAGTGATTACAATATTACTTGAGTGAGGTATTGTATTATGCATATATCATAATCATGCTAGGCTAACTTGGTTGTATTCATTTCATTTTATTTCATGAATCTTAGCCTGAGCATAATCATTTATTTAAAATGATCCTTATGCTTTAAAACTCTTTTATCATCATAAAAGGCATAAGTGATTTCTTCATACCAATTTCAAGTCCATCCATGTGAACTTGAAAGTTCTTAATTACGAGATACCATGTTATGTCCATTGGAGTTGGAGGAACTCTAGATCTCATAACATTTGGTGTCACATTATTATTTGGTATCATGAAAGGGAGTTTCACATTTTAGTCATACATTCATTAAGGGGGAGCTTTACATTCACATGTGTTTTTATAAAAGTTCATCTCTCTTATTTGAAGAAAACTCTTTTAAGCATACTCATCTGCATTCACTATCTTTTATTAGTTTTGATGATGATTTAACATTTGTAAATATCTTATGTTTTCCTTTCATTGTCTTTATTTGAAAAATATCACATAGAAAGGGATACTTTGATATTTGGCTTGCACTAACAAATCTTTTGGAAAGAATGTTTTCAATTTGTAGCAGAAGATTATGTTATGTGCTAGGACTTTCCTTAATGCCCTACAAGAATAGCTATATAAAGAAAAGGAAAAGGAGGGAAGGTGAGTGCGATCATATTCATTCGGATGAGATACAACTCAAGCGACCGGTGCTTTAGTCTCATCTCAAAGGTTATTCGAGTACATCACAGATCTCAAAGCAAGCAAATGGACTTCTTCGATCATTCATCAATTTGCGAACCAACATGAGCATTTCTAAACTCTACCTTTTTATATTCAAGTAGAAAGTTTGCACATGTTTGGTATCTATATGTTTTAAGTGTGAAAGATGTCTTGAAAACCTCTTCAATTTCTTTCAAATTTGTTTTCATAAAAACATTCCAAATTGCTTCAAAACACTTTCAATCGGGAGAGAAAATAAGTTCTTTGACTCTTTCTAATCTGGTTTCATATCTGTCTCTCTAAGCATCTCTTCTTTACTTCAACTTTTTGCTAATGACAAATAAGGGGGAGAGAATGGCAAGAAAAATATGTTGGGTCTAATATATTTTCTCATTCATACATATTTTTCTTATGGTATTTGCCATCATCAAAAAGGGGGAGAATGTTGGTTATGATTAGTTTTGATGATGTCTTATATGGATGCCATTATCAAAAGCAAAAAGATTGAGTAATATAGTTATCTCCTACATTGACTAACTACTATGTTTAATGTAGTTTAGTCCAAGTTGAATGACAAAGAATGATCAAGAGAAGAGAAGAAAGAAAGAGTTGGATTATGAAGAATAATCAAGATGGAAGATTAAAGAAGGAAGAACTTGTTGAATAGAATGATAATATAATTATTCAAGTTCTTATATTGATGCTAGAAGGCTCCAAGATCATATGGAAGTTGGAATGAGTCAATTCAGTTAAATCAAGCAAATATGAGGTTTAGGATGAGAAAACACAAGGTTTGAGTACAAACCTTGAGGTTTGAGTGTCTTCAGCGTCTCTGGACTAGTAAACCTCGAGGTTTCAGCCAAAACCTCGAGGTTTCAGCCAACATCAGCTTTTCAGCTTCACACTGCTTAACGTTCAGCACGGGCGACGTCCTGTAATTCGATGATATCTTCCAAACCAGAAATCGGATTGAGGTGAAACCAGTGGCATATGCAACTAGACTCCCTATGCGTCATTTGGATATAAAATTAAAGCCCAAAAGAGTTCAGATAAAGGATCTATTATTTTTACAAGTTGCCACAAGAATCAACGTCACAGTCCAGACCCACCTTCGGTATTTTAAGTGTAACTCACAAACTACAAATCGGATTGAGCTAAAATTGGTGGTAGATGAAAGTAGACTCACAGAAATTTCCATCAAGACTTGAATGGACCAAAACGGAGTTCAGACCAAGGAGATATGTCCCTCGAAACTTGACAGTCATCTCGGGACGTTGCAAAAACGCTGATCAAGAACAGCCTTCATTCATAAGATCATAACGGACATAATGCAATGAGTTTGGAGCTGATTCTTCTTACATTGGATTCTTACCTCAAACTTGGACATGTAAACTTGAGTTTGAAATTGGCCAAGAATCTTCCAAGTTTTCTGAACAATTCAAAACCTCCAGGTTTTTGAAAAGACCTTCGAGGTTTGTTTGGTTCAAAAACTCGGAATTTCCACTTTTGAGAGAAACCTCCGGTTTTGACGAAACCTCCAGGTTTGGGCAAACGAGAGAAAAACACGATTTTGCAAGGTTTCACATTCAAAGTGAAACCTCGAGGTTTCTAAGAAAACCTCCAAGTTTTGTCGAGACAACCTTGAAAAACCTCCACTTTGAGAACAAACCTCCGGGTTTCTTCGCGACCTCAAAATTTCAAATCGACGAATTTGCAATGGCTTCTTGTTTGATCTTAATACTTCCTATGATTAATCTCTAATGTTCCTAGACATGTTTAACCACTTTTTTTGTGAGTTTCGATGATTAAAATGAAGGATTAGAAGCAAACCTTCAAAATATCGATTTGGTTGAACATCAAAAGCATTGCAAAAGTTCTAACGGCTATATTTCTTTATCCAACAGTCGAGAATCTTCTCAACGGTCATATATTGATCTCTACCCATAAAAGAAGATAGATTCAAGCGAGAAAAACGGAGAGACACAAGCTTACATCTTCAATATGCTTGATACTCGATTTTTACATCATTTACACTCTGTTTTTTCATGTCTAGAAAGCGGCTTAGAAAGTGAGATGATTTGTATTATTCTTCGGTGTTCATTTATTCACTTCGAGAGAGAAGATTTATTGTAATCATTCATCTATCGAGAGTTACTCAAGATTGGGTGATCTTGAGTGGGAAACACATTGTGTTGATTACAACTTGTAAAGGGGAGTGAATCCTAGTGAGAGGATTACTTCGAGTACAGAGTGTGTAATCAAGTGGTGTGTTGATTACAGTTTGTAAGGGGAGTGAATCCTAGTGAGAGGATTACCTCTTGTACAAACGTGTAATCGAGTTGAAAGAAGATAGTGGATTGAAAATCCCAAGTGAAGCTTGGGACCGGGATGTAGGTCAAGGATTGGGCCGAACCAGTATAAATCAGTTTGCACATTCTCTTCCCTTATCTCTTACATTTCCAGCATATATGTTTGAATGTGCATATATATTTGAATGACTAATTATTGCTTTATAAACTGATTTCGATAAGTTACGAAAAAGATTTTCAAAGTTCCTAAATTTTTATACTTCACCCAATTCACCCCCTCTTGGGTTCAGTAGGTTCTTACATAAAAGGCCCATCGAAAAGAGAGAACGATCCTAGGTGTGCCTATACGCAATCCTTGGTTAATTGTTGATTGTGGACCCCAAGGCTAATGACAAAAGGTCTTCATCAAATGGCACCGTTGACTTTGATTTTTTGCCATTCATCATTTGGCATTGATGTTGGTCATTGTGATTCTATAAAAAAAAGTACAAAAAAAGAGTACCAAAAAGAGTACCCAAAAAAAAAAAAAAGAAAGAAAGAAAGAGAGAGGGAGAGAGGGAGGAAGCAATGTAAAGAAGGAGAAATAAAAAGAAATGATATTGAGGTGATTTGATATTATTAATTAATGTTCTTCGAATTTCTTGGGTGTTTAGCCTATCATACCCATACTTATTCACACCTATACCCTAGCCCCATTACAACCTTCAATAACAAGCTCTCTTGATTTTTGCATGCATGTGTTATAAGTAGTGGAGAAGTAGAAATTGAGCAAACCTATGGTAGGACTATTTTCTTGAGTAGAATTTGAGCGATACACTTGTTTACCCTATACACTTGAGAGATTGATTGAGGGCATCCCTTGAGAGACCATCTTGTGTGATTAGCATTATTGATTGAGATAATTGGGATTTGAAATTGGAGATGAAAGGATTTTGGTCTTAATTGACTGGTTTTTTGAAGCTTTGTGTCCCTTGTTAAATTTTTGCATTGTTAGCAATATAATTGTTAGAAAGGAAGAGTTTTCATTTTAGTCTTTTTCTTTTAATTTTGCCTAGGAGTGCAAAAGGATAATTGTGGGAGAATTTGATGATTGAATATTATTACACTTATTCACTTATTTGTATCTCTTGGTGAATAAATTTAAGATTGTTTAGTTAATAAATAATGGATTTTATTACTTAATTGTGCTTTGAGCTTTTAATTGGATTTATTTCATTTTTATGATTAAATTCCAGATTTACAGGGATTTAGTATTTTCGCCATAACTTTTGATCTAGATATCCGATTAGCCTGATTATTCTTTCCTTTTTTAGATGATTCAGAGAGCTACAATTGTTATGAAGACTTGGAAGGCTGATTTGGACAAGACGATGGACGAAATTGGAGCTAAAGACAGACCCATTTTTCTGGATTTTTATTCTCCTCGAATTTTGTAATAAAAGACCATTTATTAGAGGTTTCCTATTTTTGAGCCAATCTTGTAGCCCTAGTGTTTCCTATTTATAGGTTAGATTAGATGGCTAAAAACATATTCTCAGTTACATTGTATGAGATTTTTGGATTTCTTCTTCATCTTTTCTTCTGCGTTTTGCTTAGCCATGCTTGGCTAAACTTTTGTGGTTAACCCAATGTTGAGGATTCCATGATTCATCCAGAGAGCTTGTGTTTAATTTAACTCGTTTCTATTTTCATCTTATCGGATTCGATTTCTGGAAATAGTTCAAATATTAGATTTAATATTGGTTTGGTTCATCCCAAGGACTGAGTTCGAACTAGGTTTAAAGTTTTGTTGTGCAATTGCACAGTGGGACGCTACTGTTCGGACATATTCTAGGCGATTGTCTAATCGAGGGATTTTCTGGGTGATTGCAGAGATCTCGGTTCGTCCAGAGCCAATCGTGGGTTATTTATATTTCGTTCGATGATGGAAGCCTCTGGAATCTACACGTTGGGTTGATCGTGTTAGTTCTATATGTGTTTTGATGATAACTGACAATTGTAAACAATGTATGGATGTTTTTGGATAAGCTAAATGATTATTTAAACTTGTTGTTTTTCAACCAAAAACATTCATCGGCGCCAAACTCGAGCCTAGATTTGGCAAACTCGAGTTTGCTAACGATGAGGCAAAACTCACAAGTTTGCATTTTAAACTTGAGACTACGGTTTCTTAAACCTCGGGTTTGTTTCATAAACCTCGGGTTCGGTTCTTAAACCTCGGTTCGCACCTCCGGAGAAAAGTTTCAAAGAGTTTACAAATATGTAAACTCGAGTTTGCGAGACAAACTCGAGTTTGCCTCTCGCGGAAGAATTTTTCAAATGAGATTTTCATAAACTTGAGACTTTGCTTCCATGAACCTCGGGTTTGCTTCCATGAACCTCCGGTTTGCGTCGGGCCAAAAGTTTTCCAAAAGTTTTCTAAGGCGAGCAAACTCGAGTTTAAGTTTATGAACTCGAGTTCGTGCCTTCTGAGAGAGCAAAATGATTTTAACTTGAGAAAACTCTAGAGTTTGCACTTTGAAACCTCCGGTTTGCCTGGAAACCTCCGGTTTGTGTTTTGAGAGCTAAAACTAATTTTTGACATGAATAGTGTCAAACTCGAGTTCACTAACTTATAGACTCGAGTTCGTGTTTTGCTCAAAATGTGTTTTGATTTGAAAACCCGATGGTTTGCTCGATAGAAGTCTAAACTCGAGCCTAAATATGCAAACCTCAGGTTTGGTCCTGAACAAATTTTACAAACCTCAGGTTCTCTACGCAAACCTCAGGTTTGGTCCAGATTAAGCGAAACTTCATTTTTAATGTTCAAGCAAACTCGAGCCTAAATATACAAACCTCAGGTTTGGTCTAGACAGAGGCGAAACTTCATTTTTAATATTCAGCAAACTCGAGCCTAAATATACAAACCTCAGGTTTGATCCATACAGAGGCAAAGATTCATATTCAATACTTGAGCAAACTCGAGTTTGGAAAAACAAACCTCGAGGTTTGCATCGCGATTCAAAATTCAAATTCTACGAATCTGTGAAACCTTCTTGTTTGATCTTAATACTTCCTATGATTAATCTCTAATGTTCCTAGATATGTTTAACCACTTTATTGGTGAGTTTCGGATAAATTAGAGAGTGTTTATTGAAGGTTTAAAGCAAAAGCAAAAGTGACGTCGGCACTTTAAAAGCAAAACCCGAAAGTTGCACAACTTTGGCTAATCCACTCCGCACACGTCGCAAAGCATTTAAGAATGTTTTCTACAACAAGCAACTGCATCTCCAACGGATTAATTTGCGGAAGGTCAACCGCATTACTTGGCCGAATTTGGTTTAAGAGAATTTTAGAGAGAGAAAGTGCCTAAGCCACCTCCTAACACCTGGGAGAACTTCTCCAACGGATCTATCGAAAGGCAACAGTCATTTAATGATCTCGAGTATAAATAGAGTTGCATTCAAGCCTTTCCAATCGATACACCGTGCGAAGACGAAAATCATTCAAGTCTCTTATTTACTTCTTCGAGTTTTATCGTGTAGTATCTTGAGATACATTGAGCTTCGATGATTATCATTATCTACTCTTAGAGAGTTTATTTCGTGTATATCATTCATTGTAACAATCTCAAGTCGGGTGACTTGGAGATTGGGAAAATCGAGTACAACTTGTAAAGGGGAGTGTGTCCTAGGTTGAGGAGCATCCTTCGTTTACGAGTGGGTATCGATTGTAATCGTCAGTACAACTTGTAAGGGGGAGTTAGTCCTAGGGAGAGGATAACTCTTGAGTATAGAGTGTGTATCTGATTGTTTACAATTATAGCTTGTAAGGGGGAGTGAGTCCTAGGGAGAGGATCATCCTAAGTACAGAGTGTGTAATTGTAATTGAGTGATAGTGGAAATCCCAGTGTTTAAGGGAATTTGGACGTAGGTCAAAGAGTTGGACCGAACCGATAAATTCTTGTGTCCGAAGCTTCTTCTTCCCTCACTCTGTTTACCTCTGTTTTTATAGCTTCAAAACAGAGCATTTTCTGAAAAGTTTTAAAATACCCAATTCACCCCCCCTCTTGGGTATATAGCTCCACTTACAGATCGATTTTAATCTGCTTCTGAATATTTCGTTCTGTTTCTATTTGTTTCGTCTTACTCTGCTTGAAAAAAACCCCCCCATTCTGGTTACTGTTTTACTTGTTTACTGTTGATTTAAGACCCGCTGTGAATTTCTTGAGAAAAACGATCCAGGTTTCCTATACTACAAATATTTAAATCCTGGTTATTTTGTGAGGGCTCGGTAACTCTCATCAATGTCTCCCCCAGCACCTTGACCAACTCCAGGATCGAACTCCCTCCCTTTAGGTGAGAAAGTCTGACCCCTTCACCAATTGAACCCAAAGACAAGGGGTGAAAATTGAAATTTAATAAAACCAATGTTAAATCTCACGTGTCGACGCTAAGCCCACATGTTTTAGGGTCTTTTGAAGGCCGAACTTGTAAGGGCCAACCCTTGCTATTGACAACTCTAATAAAAATGAAATAATACAAAAAATAAAGTAGAAGGGAACAACGACATTGGCAAAATATAATCCTAACACTATTAATTTCTTTAAATGTCGGTATTAAAATTTTAGATATTGACAAAATATTATCAAATATTGAACTATTAAGTTTAATTTCTCAAAATAGTTATATGCAAAAAAAGAAAAAAAAATCAAATCAAATGATGACACTTGCACTACAAAAAAACGTAACGTTTGTCGCGGTGAGCTTGTAGCGGTCAAGAAAAACCGCCACAAATTAACAAATTAGTAGCGGTTTAAACCACAACCGTCACAAATTAGTAACGGAAGCATTGCCGCCAAAATGCTGACCATTTTGCTTCGCTTTTTGTCACGGTTCACAAAACCCAACTTGCTACAAATATGGCGCCACCTTGGCACGTTATGGCGCGAAGTCCGTCACGGTTATTTCGTAGCGGTAATGTATCACGAAACGACACACCTTTGTCACGGTTAGAAGAAAGCGACACGTTAATCGCGTCACACCTTCAAATTTGGTAGCGGTTCTCACGATAACCGCTACAAATTTTATTATATAAATAACCAAATGCATCCGTACAACAATTATAATGTTCAAAAATATTCTAAATCTGGCTTTGTCAATTTGAAAGAGCATTCTTGGCTTTGTTCTCAAAAAAAAAGACAGAGGCATATATCTGCAGCCCGATCTTGGGAGATGAGTGTTGCGATATTTGTCTGTCTTCTCATCGTTCAAGCCAAGAAGGTTCCTTGATGACAATCCAGATTCAGATATTCTATTGACACGAAGACTTCTACTCCTATAAATATGTCTAACATGCCACTTTGGAGATTGGATCCATTATAGCCACCGTTGTTTTTACATTAAAATATCTCGATCAAAATGAGTCGGTGAGTTTTTCTTGGAACATCGGTGGCTATAATGAAACCGAATCTTCGGTAAACTTATTATTCCTAAATTTTATTATTCCTAAATTAATTAAGATCGACTCTTTTAGGGAAATTTCAATAAACTGTTATTCCCGATTTAAAGAAAACAATTGAGAATATTTTTTGGAATAAGGAAAAATTCCAATCTAATTAGTTTATCGCTAAACTAATTAGTTTGGATTTTTTTAAAAAATTTATTAAATTAGTAGCGGTTACAAAATCACCGTTACAAATTAATTATTTTGTAGCGGTTTACCTCAAGAACCGATTCGAGAAGTTGAATGGTCGTTTCATTTTGTAGCGGTTACTCATAACGCGACAAATGTGAAAGAATTGTCGCGGTTGGGGTAGCGGTCTTTATTAAACCGCTACAAAATCATTAATTTTGTAACGGTTACTTGGTTTAACCGCTACTAAATGCGGCGGTTTTTATATTCACTTTTGAAATTCACGCGCTACTGTTTACTTTTTCACTTTTCACCCTTGTACTTTTACTTTTCACATCATGGTTTCTCACGACAAGGGAAAAGAGAAAGTAGTTGAACCCTCAAAAAGGCCTATCAGGGGTAGTAGCGAGTAGGAGGCCATAGGAGAGGGCATGGGCCTTTAAATGTCTCCGTTCATCCCCCCGGATAAATGTCTCCCTTCAGCCCCCTCGGATAAATGTCCCCCTTCAGCCCCCTCAGATAAATGTCCCCCTTCTTTCCCCTCAGATAAATATCCACCCACGGCCCCCTCAGGTTGGGAATGAGTTTGATGGGCTCTTTGAAAATGAGCCAATCCTAAACCCCGAGACCCTACAAGAGGCCGTAGGTGGACAACGAGGCGCAAGTCGTGCGGCTTGAGGACATCCTCATGGTGATGATGACGAGATCGAGATTAAGATTCCCATAGTGGAGGCGGAGCGGTTTCTCGACGAAGACAATGAGCGAGAACAAGGGTACCCCAGACCGTCGTCTTCTCGTTCCACCGGATTTACGGTGGATATCGAAGGTAAGTATAAGTAGTTTATTGGCAAAAAATAAAAATTAAATTCCTGGCCATGTGAAAATTTATGTAAGTACAATACAACAATTTTGTTTTATAATTGTGCAGATGAATATGGGAACATCAGTAGCAGGACGCTGGATGTTCACACCCTCCGATCGGGGAGAACGGCTCTGCGCGTGATAGTCCCCTGGAACACGACACCGAGACCCAGCCCGTCGGCGTGGTGGTCACTGTTGAACCGATACCTGTCACAATTTGGCGGGGATTGGGTATGAGTTCCCGATCTTTTCGCACTGGAAAAAAGATCACAAAGGAGACCAAGGACAAGGCATTTGAGGACGTTGTGCGGGTAAATTGTGGTTAATTTAGTTATCTTTCTTAATTAATTATTACTTAATTACTAATTATTTTATGCTATAGAATAAGTTTAAACTATAGCCAACGCAAAGAGGTATGTAAAGTTGAAAATGGGAGAAGCGTGGAAGAGTCGGAGGGGTCGTCTCTACACCCCGAGAATGGAGATTCGACTATGCCTCTGCGGCAATTGATGGAGAACATCCCGGACGCGTGGACCCAAATCATCAAGGCGACTTTGTCTAATATAGGAGGAGTGCGAGGCACGCAGTGCGTTTTTTAATTAATCGTAGTTCTGTTTTTTTCTATGAGGGTATTGTATAATTACTCATTTATTTTGCGAGGCTCTATCCGGTGGAACACCGAGATCCAGGGCAGCTCGAAAGGATCAATCACACGGGTGGATCCAAGACGTTTCTTGTGACCTACAACAGATGGTATGTTAAAAGTTAAATTAATTTTATGTTTAATTGATTATTGTTTTGTTTTGGAAATAACAAAGTTTATACTCTTTAACTCTTTCAAAGCAAGAGAAGGCTCGATAGGAGGTGGTCGAGACGGACTATGGGCGGTGTGGAAACACACACATAGACAAGTGATGGGACGCGTCTACGAGCGGAGGAGATAATAGTAAGTTACAAAACTAATTAAATAGTTAATGTTGTATATTAAAATTTAATTAAATTGATTGATTAATGTTTTATGAAATATATGCGTGAGACCCGATTGAGCAAGAGCCCCGAAGAGATACGTCGATCAGAGACCCGGAGTCACGGGGTTACGCTGATCCTACGGCCACATTGAAAGTGCGGGCCCGGCCGAGCATCCCGCCGTGTTAGGGGCTTTGGGCTAGGCGCCGGGCCTAGCATGGTGTGCATCGAGGACTCCTCCACCCCTCCGTCGGAGCGCTGCTCGAAAGCGAGACCACCACCGGAGCGGTTGATTCGATGATTGCCGAGCGGGTTGCGAGCAACTTGACGGGAAGGTTGTCGAGCGAGGTTCTTTGCGGAGAGGGTCAAAATGAGGCTAGGACTAGGCGCATGCGGGGAGGGTCTCAACGGTTGGTTCGCTAATCGAGGACTAGGCGGAAGTCCTTGTCGGGGCCTTGTCGAGTTTCTACCGAACGGGCGATTTCCATCTCCTCGAGCCTCCCCTCCGTTCATCTTCGAGGATTCCCCCACGTCTCCCCGCCTCCCCTTCCCCGTCCCGGATGTTGTTGCTGATCAAGATGAGGTTGTTACGTCTCGTCGAGCCCACACCGTCCCCGAGAGAGATCCCAGAGATCGGGACCTCCGATCATCGGGCCCCTCATAGTTATTAGTTTTTTTGGTTCGGTAATTCAATTTGTACTGTCGGATGTTTGTTGACAATTTTTTTAAATTTAAATATTTGTTATCTTTTTTTTTAAGTCAAAGGTTTTTTAAATTTAAATTTTATCAAAGAATAAATGAGTTTATAATTTGTAATCAAAAAGATATGTTAATATTACACCCAAAACAAAAAACAAAAGTTAATAAATTTTGTAACGGTTAAATCCTCAAACCGCTACAAAATATATTTGTCGCGTTAATATATTTACCCGCACAAATTCGAACTTCAAATTAAAAAATAAGCGCATAAACTTCGAACGGTCATCATTTTGTAGCGGTTCTTTGTAAGCGGTTTGTGAACCGCGACTAATTTATGGCGTGATTTTTCAATTCAAATTTGTAGCGGTTCATTAACGTGACAAATTTGAGCTAAAAAATTGTCACGGTTGATGTCGCGGTTGTTAACCGCTACAAATGTTCCCCGTTGCATTTAAGATCTCAAGTTTGGGATGAAAGTAATCAAACATTGTCTCTACATTAATATACTTTCTTTGCTTTATTTACTACGAGATGGATAAATCATGGATCAAGATGCCGCCGGTTCTCCGAGATATTTAAGCGGGATTAAATAAGTTCTTAGATTTCACCTTCTCTCACGCTAGCGTTAATGGCAAGATCGTGTCCTTGTTGTAGATGCAAGTTTAAGAAGTGGCAAACACGAGAAGGTGCTATGGAACATCTTCTTATTAAGCCTTTCCCAAGCATATACATTATGGGGTGTTCATGGTGAGGAACGTGGTATGAGATATGGGGGATCATCTTCCTCAAACCTCACAAGTAGGAAATCAAGC